>ML978248.1:0-135837 GCA_010015745.1 Setomelanomma holmii
CTTAGTCTCCTTGTCTTAGCTGTAGTTGTGGCCTTCGACCGAACGTGAAAATCTGAGTGGCGCACGGGCCATTTTGAAAAGATTTCAGCTCACCAGGGAGCTGAAAGACAAAAGAGGCCAGCGCGCCTGCCACAACGCCTGCAGCAGGAAGAGGACGCTAGGAAACAGATTTAAGAAGGCATTTGAGTCGTGTTTTGATGAAAAGTCGATGGATATTGACCTTTCGTTGACCTGGAAAAGTTGATGTTCGGTGAGGTTGTATTGTGTGAAGCTACGAACAGTGCATATAGTTAGGGGCTGTAAACAGCGCTAGTGTAGAGAAGGCAGTCTCACCTCACCCAAGGTGAGATGCCACTGCGCAGTGAGGCAGGAGAGACTCCAAACCGTGACAATAACTCTACACCCCTGGGCGGTACAATATTTCGTTAACGATAACCTGAGTAGAGCACAGACAGAAACTGGGTGAAAGACACGACTCCCAGTCACGACCACCCTTGTCATGCTTACTATGGACGACACCACATCTGTGTCTTCTATGGTCGTGCATACCCAGAATCTTGTCAACTGCTCGAGCCTCATGTCGCTCCCGTTTTCTGAAGTGTGTCTTTCGCTTATACTTCTCACGCTAATTGACTTACTCGAGGTTCGTGAGTCCTTCTGTTCCGCTGGATCATCACCTGGGTCGGCGACGTTGTCTTGGGATTCTTCTTGCACACTGTTTCTCGAGCTCGACGAGGGAGTTTCACCCGCACAATCATACACCTCATGTGTATCGTCCTTGAGTATCCTAGCCATCTCTGTTGCAACCTTATAGGCAATTGATTCCTCGAGGAAGCTTTCGATTCTGACTGGTCCAAGGGCGTGATACCTCCCACCTTGAACGACGAAAGGGGTAACCTTCTTAAGGAGTTCATCGTCGAATTCATACTCGTCTTCTGGTCTCGAGCTAAGTTTGAACTTCTCGACGGGTGCGAGGTCCGCGATGTCCTGCTTATGGACTGTGTAAAGGCGGACTCCGCCAGCGGCCCTGATAGCGTTGGCTACACCTGGGTTATCTTCTTTGTAGCTTATGAGTTGAGCTAAAACTACGTTGTTTCTGTCGAGAAGAGGTTCGCGGCGGCTTCCATCATAACAGGCCTTTAAGATATCCTCGAATCTGCACTCGTCCGGGTCGAAGTCGGGGTACTCCGTAGTCAAGGCCATTATCTTCGTATGTAAGCCCTCGTAACTGCCATCGTCATCAAGGAATGGTCCTTCAATTGCAAGCTTCTCTTTCCCTTTCTGTGTTTGATATATTTCTACCCAGAAAATCGCATCCCGGTTCTGTTTCCACGTGGGTTGAAATTTGGTGTGTTGATCGGACATTGTGCCTTCCTCCTAAGGTAATGTTCTATTGTTCAGATCTGCTTTATGAAGTGTATGTACTGTCGGTAACCTCGCAAGCTTTATACCTACGATGGATGAGTCTTAGACAATGACGCACACTGCATGGTCACACAAGAAGATGCTCGTAGTCACTTCGTTCGATTCATGTTTTGTAATAGCAAGCACTGATGTGAATCACAAAATCAGACAGTCACCAAGAGAATTTCAAGATGACGGTAGTTCTTCTCACAACTTGACCTTGTCTCATCGGTTAAGTCCACGAACTGCGCCGTATATACCGCAACACCTCGAATCCTCTCATTGCTAGTTCCATGTCAGCTCGAACCGGCTTCTACCTTCTCATCTACGAATTGGACAACTTTTTCGAACATGCACGGTATAACACCAGGTTCTATCCACATTTCACGCATCTCAGATCCTGCAGGTGACTCCTTTTGTACATCAGTCCTACGCACCAGCTCTTCGCTCCCGGCAACGTCGACGCAACAGGCCATACCATCCTGCCAGATAGGCCGTTTCCAAAAATCAAGCAGACCGTTTCGGGGCGATTATCTGCAGATTGTGCTGACTTTTGTTGTACCTCCGAAAGGCCGACCAATGTCTCAAACCTGGGGAATTAGAACCTAATCAATAGGTCAGAAAAACGAGGCAAGGATTTCTATGTTGCTGGACCTTGAAGATATTTGAATATGCCGACTGGGCTACGGCTTGCTTCGCGCCCATGTATATAAGCTACCTTATCGATCTTCTCAAATCATCACCACACTTCGTGAGCAAATCTTTTCCAAAATCAGCCAGGAGAGTGTGGATGTTGCGTCTCTTCTTTCGCATTCTGAAACATAGACCCATACACTCCATGAGCCCTGTTCCCGCAACCAAAAACAATACAGGAGATGGCCATGAGCTTTTGCTTGGATACAAAATGTACACCAAAGTTTACCATGTCGCGGAATATTCATACTTGCAAATTTCGAGTTTCGAAAGATGGCCTCGAAAGCGTTATGGACTGCGTTGTGTTCGCGCCAACAAAGTGTGTAAAGTCCTGCTCTCTTTCCAATCGTCGTTTTCTCCTCAACAGCCATCGCTGCTGCACCAAAACTGCGTCAGATCAGTTTCATGGTGCCTGCGTGTCGTTTCCTTAAAACTATTGACCAAATGAGCTATGTCGTCGTCTCGAAATTTCTTTTCGACCACCGTATGTGTGTTCCACACGTCAGGAAAAGAGTGCACATCGTAAATTCAGAGTCTCCCACTTACTCATTCATGCCTGGTGTGAGGCACGATTGAGTCGGCTCGAAGCGCACGCCTCGCGTCACATGCTCAAGAGTTGGGTATATAATATTCCTCACGCACGCTTCCTTGACCTTCCAAAACTCACCCATTTTCGAACAACGCGAACCAGAAGTCCAACGTCTCAACGCCATGAGGAGTCTCGTCTCGCTGCGGCCCAAATGCGCACGCCCCTTGCCCATGCTTTTCGTCCAGCAATTCAGAACCTCAATCAATAGATAGATTCAAGGCCTCATCGGAGCATGGCAACTAGTTTCAAATGAGTCAACCGAATATCATCCGCAACGAGCTCATGTGTCCGGCCGCTGCACTTGTTCCGGCTACTGCGCGTATATATACTATGTCCCTGACAACCTCTTATCCTCAGCGTCCAGCTCCCTCTTTCTGTTTTCGAAATTCGCAAGGTTAACGATCCATGTGGTCCGCGCTCTGCTCTTCTCCAAAAGCATTTGTGGCACGTTCAATGGCGTCAGTCGTCTAACCTGTATTTTGATCGAGGTTTCCAAGTCAAGTCCGATGTTTCGTTCCCGAGAGACCAGTATGACAACCTTCGATGTCACTATCAACGGCGATCAGAAGCTATCCAGGCATTGCTGCGGGTATCAATACTACCTCCCTTCACCACCGCAAGTCTTCAGCGACCAGCTCCCTTTCTTCCTTCCAGAAACCGGTACGGTTCAGCTTCATGGTATCGGCGCTCTGCTCTTCTCCAAAACACTAATCGCGACATCCATGTCGTGCGTCGTCCAATCTGGCCATCAATAAAGATATCCAAGTCAAGTCTGATGCTTCATGCTCGAGAATTCAGCATATTAACCTCCTGTGCCATCGACGGTGTTCAGAAGCTATTCAGGTATCGCGGATGGTGGAGAAGAAACCCATGAGCCATAACATAGCGACTTTTAGGAGCGATCAAGTATATGAATCTCGCCACTCAGCCTTCCCCGCCACTCCTTCTCTGCGTCGACTGCATAAGCATTGACAAAACGCGTGGCAGACTTGCCATGTTCCGCATCTTGCTTGAGAGCTGTACACGACCAGAATCAACGCAAGCCAGAACGAATGGTTCCAAGACGTGATCCTGAGTGATGTCGTGCATTCACGTATTCGTGAACGCTTGTCAATGTGTGTAAGACGAGTACGTTGTTGCTATGCATTTCGAGTCTATGAGCGACTCTGACAGCCCTTTCGATCGACCCCTTCTTCGTCAGCTAGTCGCTCCAAATAATACACCCACTTCGACGATAGCAATCGCAAAACATCAAAAGAACACAGCAAAACATGCATTCAAAGATCGCTTCAAAGGTCATGCATCTAAGTACGTTTTCGTGCTCGCTCTTGTGTAAGTAAACTGTACCATTCCACATCCACCCCACACTCGACCCGAGCCAATCTATAGGCCTCAAAACCTGTCAGCGGGAAAGGGCTCTGTAGAACGAAGCTTAAATACCGAGAGTGAATTCGACACCAACGTCGATGTCGCGGGCCATCTTGACGACCTTCGAGAACTGAACTGATTTCTCTGCCGCGGCTTGGAGGTCGTCGATGGAGAAAATCTTCAGGCCTGAGTCGTTGAGCTGTAGATCGTTAGTGTTTGATTTGAGAGGTGCGGAGTGGTGATTTGACGTACAAGCTTATGTGCCTGCTCCATGTTGGTACCCTGCAACCTAGCAATAACAGGTGTCTTGAGGTTCATTTGCTCGACGACCTGAATAAGACCCTTGGCAATAGCATCACATCGAACGATACCGCCGAAGATGTTGACAAAAATGGCAGTGACCTTGGGATCGCTTGTGATGAGGTCGAACGCCTGTCGAATAGCCTCGGGTGTCGCACCGCCACCAACGTCCAAGAAGTTGGCTGGTGCACCGCCGTTCAGCTTGATGATGTCCATGGTGGCCATGGCGAGACCGGCACCGTTGACAAGGCAGCCAATGTCACCATCCAGCTTGATGAAGTTGAGACCGACCTTCGCAGCCTTGACCTCATCAGCATCTTCCTGAGTGATATCCCTCCATTCAAAAACGTCCTTCTGACGGAAGTCGGCGTTGTCGTCAAAGTTCAGCTTAGCATCCATGGCGAGGACCTGGTGATCTGTGGTCTCGGAAAGAGGGTTGATCTCGATCTGGGTGGCGTCCTTCTCCATGAAGACCTTGTACAGCTTCTGGATGGTGTCCTTGGCATCCTCAATGCACTGCTCCGAGAAGCCGAGCTCGGTCGCGATGTTGCGTGCGATGTCGTCGGTGACGCCCTTGTGAATATCGATTGGGGTGGTGATGATAGCCTCGGGGTGCTCCTTGGCGACAGTCTCGATATCCATGCCACCTTGCGATGAAGCCACGATAACGGGTCCTTGTGAAGCGCGGTCCATGAGAATGGCGAGGTAGAACTCTCGGCGAGCGAACTTGCGCTCGACAATGAAGACGGACTGGCAGAGCCGGCCAGCGGCACCGGTTTGCTTGGTGATGAGCTTGTGCCCGATCATCTGGTCGGCGAGGATGGCTGCTTCCCGGGGACTGTACAGAGTTGTTAGGGACTGAAGGCGGAGGAAGATCTGGCGGAAGTAGCATACGAGTAGACCACCCTGACACCGCCCTTGAAGCCATTGTCAAACGTGCCCTTTCCACGGCCTCCGGCAAGAACCTGTGCCTTGATAACAGCATCCTCTCCGCCTGTGTGCATTAGCCTTCAGCTGCCATGCCTTCTCCATAGCGCATACCAATGCTTTTAGCAATCTTCTCTGCCCCCGTTGCGTTGGTCGCAACACCGCCCTTGGGCACGCCAATGCCGTACTGAGCCCTCGTTAGCTATTATTGTCCGCGCCCATATCTTCCACCTCGCGGGACGTTCGTACCGATTCGAGCAGCGCAGCGGACCTGTATTCGTGTATCGCCAGTCCTCTTCTTTGCTGGAAAGCAGCGCGCTTCACTGGGGCCTGCTACTTCGTATCAGCACGCCGTCTCAATTGCGGTGCGACCTGCGTCAAGAGGCTTTTTGACCGTCGCAACGGTGTAGTGGGGACATACAGCAGCTCGGAGAGCGCTGACTAGCGGCCGGGCGCGGGTAAGATTGTACATGGTGATCTGGTTTCACAGTCACACCACCGAGTATGTCGTGAGGCGGGTCGCGGATGGAGCTGGGAAGGGAGCGTGGTGCTGTCGCTGCTTCACAAGGTGGATGCGGAGGTCTCTAGCGCGAGGCCGAGAATTTCCCGGGTCCTTAGAAATGTCGCGGCCGGGAACGTTTAATATCGAACACCAACTTGAAGAAACGAGTCGCGCAACATGTCGAAACGGAGCAGCGATGGAGATGTTCTCACGAACAGGGTCAACATGGCGCTGGCGAACTCGCAGCGGCGATTGGCGGCCATGTTGGGTCCACAAGATGAATCACATGCAACGACAACCGCTTCACGGCAAGATGATGAGGATGAGGACCTCAGAAAGGAATATGCGGATCCCGAACAGTACGACCCTCCAGGATATGGATATTCTTTATTATGCAATTGACGTCGAACCCTAGGCTTGGCGTTGGCGGAATGCGACCAAAAGACGTCGCAGATGGCAGCTTCACCAAGCGCACTATCACATCAAGCGACAAACTGCTAGAGCAGTTGATTGGCAAGAAGAAGGCCAAAGCCCACCTCGCAGCAAAGCAGAATGCCACGAGACTATGTGCCAAGCCACAGGCACAAGGACACGATCGGTCACATGCCATGAAAGATGAGAGCGAAGATGAGGACGAGGGACGTACGGCTGCGTTCAAGTCGAAGAAGCGAAGGACGGAGAAAACAAAGCCTGTCATCGTTAAAGAAGTGGAACGTGATGGCGACGAAGATGTCCAAGCGCAGACAATCGAGCACCAAAACAACGTTGACAGCATACCACACGACGAAACAGAACAGACCAAGAAAGTGGCAGAAAACACAGACGTTTTTGCTACTGCTGCAGCACCTAAGCCAATACCAAGCAGAGGCAAACCAAAAGCAACCAGCTTCCTCGACGAGATTCTTGCAGAACAGTCCAAAAAGAAGAAAAATAAGAAAAATAAGAGCCAAAACAAAGCTACTGTGGAGGCTTGACGATTCGCACTCCCACTGGCTTAGACACCAAATACACGATACCCAGCATCTTATCAATTCAATCTTTTTCATTCAATTCTTCACAACTCTACTCCCTGACAATCAAACTAGCCATCCCCATCCCAGTTCCAATACACTTACTCAACACACCAACCTGCTCCCCCGTCCTGCCCATCTCCGCCAACAGCGTCGCCAACATCCGCCCACTCGTCGCGCCCAACGGATGTCCCAACGCAATCGCACCGCCATTCGGATTCACCTTATCCATCTTGTCCTCCAAGCTCAATTTCCTTACACAATACAGCGCCTGGGACGCAAACGCCTCGTTAATTTCCCAAACATTCACATCCTTCGTGTCCAAGCCGGTGTACCACAGCAGCTTGGGAATAGCAAGCGCTGGCCCAATACCCATTTCATCAGGCTGACACCCCGTAACCTGCGTACCCGCCCACTTTCCAATAATCTCCTTTTCCAACCCAAGCGCGGTCGCTGTACTCCGGCGCATCATCAACGCCGCGCTCGCGCCGTCACTAACCTGACTACTATTCCCGGCTGTACTCGTTCCATCCGTTTTGAACGCGGGTTTCATAGCAGCCAATTTCTCCACCGTGGTGTTCGCTCTAATGCCATCGTCTTTCGTGATTGTCACGCTCTTGACGGACTCGGGGTTTTCGGGCTCGATCCAGCGTGTTGTCACGGGGACGATTTCGGCGTCGAATAAGCCTTCTTTTTGCGCTTTTGCGGCACGGAGTTGTGATTGTGCAGCAAAGGCGTCTTGATCCGCTCTGCTTACGCCATATCGAGATGCTACGTTCTCAGATGTGATGCCCATGCTCAATATGCAATCCTTAACTTCTTTCACAGGGCTGTCTTTCAACTCAGGCCAGACTTCGGTTGGAATGGCACGCGACCCGTAATTGCGCGTCATGCTCTCCATCCCGCCGCCGATGCCGACATCGATCTGCCCGACGGCGATGGCGTTGGCGATGTTGGTTATTGCGCTGAGACCCGATGCGCATGCGCGGTTTGTGGTGCTGAAGGATGTGGTCGTGGGTATGCCGACGTGGTTGGCGGCCATGCGGCCGGCTTTAGAGCCACCGAGTTCGGAGAGGACAGTGCCGATGCATACGTCGTCTATTTTGGAGGGGTCGAGGTTGGGGAATTTGGAGATTGTGGCTTTGAGGACCTGGTGGACTGGGTTAGTGGTTGAGGAAGTGGCAATATGGTGGGTGTGGGCGTACTGCTGCGAGCAGTTCATGGTCGTATGCATCTCGCAGACCACCTTTCTTTGCTCGTGTCACTGGTGTTCGAAGTGCGGAGAGAAAGATGACATCATTAGGGTTCTTTTGGAGAATGTTCTTGAGGCCCTTTTGGACGAAGCCTGCCATTGTCACTTTTGTGAAAGAGTTGCGACGCTGAATGACAAGTGAAAAGGTATCAGGATAATGGCAAAGAAAGACACAAGAAGTGAAGAAGATCTGCACACAAGAAGTTTTGACTGAAGAAGGCCATGGTTGTGGTAAGCTAAGCTCCAGATTGCGATGCTCGAGGTTCGGCAAGTAACCGCGGGGGGCAAGAGGCCGGCAAATGCTTCTTCCCGCGCGGATAAAGCGCGGAAAAGCTTCGGAAACGCAGCATTTCGGTTGTCTCAAACAGTCGAGCCGGAAACGCTGGACGGAATGTAAACTAGATCCCAGCTCCGAGTGTATTCGGTCAACCTAACGTGCAAATACAACCGGCTGCCCCTGCCACAAATCACCACCGCTGCCGTGTTGGCGTACAAAGCATCTGCCAGCACCAACTCCAGACAATATGCGCTTGCCGCTTTTGCTGCCACTGCCTTTCCACTCGCTCCCCATGATTCCAAACTCGAAAGAAGTTGCGTAAATGTCGTTTAGAGGATCGTGCTCGGAGCTTATGCGGCGGAGTAGACAAGGCGGAAGATGTCGTTGAAGACGTACCAGTTCTCCTGGCCGTTGGCGACTTCCTTGCGAAGCTGGAAGGACTGGGTGAAGCCCATAGGCCTGTCGGAGCCCTCGACCTGTAGTTTTGTGAGCGCAAGCTAGTGGTGTAGAGTCGAGAAATAATGTACCAAAAGTGCGCCGGTCACCAGGACAAGAACACCGTCCTCACCAACAGGTTGCGCATCGATGGTGTCGGTACGGTGCTGTATCTGCTGGAATGGGAGGTTCTGCTCCTGTGAGTGACTCTTCGCTGTCGAATAGGGCGATATTCCTCACCTGGAGCTTCTCTACAATAGCCGCGGTGCCCAATGTGCCTTGTGCCTCAAATGTGAGCATCGACTGGTCGCGCTGCAGTTACAATGTATGAGCCTTGGCGTCTTACACAGTGTATGTGTCACGTACGTAAAGGCCGGCGAGCTGAGCCCGGTTGGTGTCGAATGTCGCATAGTAGAACTCGACAAATTGTTCTGGGGCGAAAGTCAGTCGCGTGTTGCTACAACTGGAACTCCGGAGGCAAGGCGGAAGAAGCCGCTCGTATCGAGTATGGGAGAGACATACTGCCGACGGCGTCGTAGGAAGCTGTGCAAGTTATTAGTCGCAAGGCGCATAAACAAGGAGGGGTAGGTGGTAAAGCGTACTCATCTTGATATGGGAAAGGTGGAGGTGTCGGAAGGGACGTATTGAATATGACCGAGTGCGCTTAGGGCGTGAGTTGTGAGTCGAGCTCTGAATGTGGTATTCTGGGTTAAGAGTTGTCTCGATGGTTGCATTCGATGGCTTCGTTGGTGGGGCAGCACCTACGGCGAAGGCCCGTCGTTTCGCCGAACCCTACTAATTTTCTTTCGCGATCCCAGCTTTCTCCTCTTCCACCCATCAACCTGACAAGCGCGCAACGCGTATCATATGATGGTGCAGCTTACGGTCAGGGTGCCCAATAGCCGACTATCTATCATTCATTATCTGTAAGTCACAACACTTCCTACTCTTTCCCGCATTATGATGATCAAACAACGATAATTTCCGAGTCCAACAGGACGGTGAAGTCTAAAACATTTCAAGCTCAACAGGCTGATTGCAATCGTCTATTTGTGTCTGTATTCACTTTATAGCTCTGACGCCTGCTAACCTATCAAAGTGTAGTACCTGCCGCGTCTCCCGTGCGGGTGGCTCTGGCCTGCCGACCATGTCTAGATAGCATACGTACACGCAATGGAAATTAAGCTGCAAACGCTACGCAATCCATCCTCTTCGACTGCAAGGACTAGTCTCTCGAGTGTTCGTGCCTTACAAGCCCTTCTTCTGGAACGACTTGACTGTGTCGACTATTGACTGCTCAAGCGTCTTGTACTTAAGACCGAGAATATCTATCGATCGCTTGTTGCTATACCTGTACAAGCCCTTGTCGGGTGTGCCCTCGGGATAGTCGCCGCCTGGTGTTGAGTCACTTGGAAGATCCTTGAACTCTGGGAAGTTCTTCTTGATGATCTGGCACAGCTCCTTGTTTGAAAAGTAGCCTGCAGTGGTGAAGAAGCGCTTGTTGGCTGCGTCTGGCTTCTCAAAGGCTGCCACGTGTGCTTCGGCCACATCGCGCACGTCTACCCACAGGTGTACACCGCTCGCTGGGATCTCGTCCTTGAACTTGCCCTGTGCTGCGCTTAAGATGCGTTGATTCGAGGTGTTCATGTTGTCCAGGCTGTCCAGTGCGTGAACCTGAGATATCAATCAGCAATCAGCTGGCTGGAACACGAACATGTACCCACAATTGGACCAAACACCATTGGTGGGTTGATGGTGGAGAGCGTGAAGTTTGGCTTCTCCTTCTCGACAAAGTCCCAGGCAGCCTTCTCGGCAAAGGTCTTGCTAGCCCTGTAGCCCATCATTGGGTTCTCTGTTGCCTCTTGTGAGGTGATTGGGTTCCAGTCATCCTCTGAGTAGGTGTGTCCTGGCCAGAAACCTTTGCTGCCATCGACGATGGACGCAAACGATGACGTGATGACGACATGCTTGACGGAAGGCGCACTCTTTTTGATCGCTTTTAAGATACCCGTTGTGCCAATGACTGCGGGATCGATCAAATCCTGCTACATTTAGCAAAGCCCTTGACGACTCCAGTGGCTGCACTCACTTTCTGGACATCGGTGACGTTAAAGTGGAAGGGACTCGCAGTGTGGAGCACTGCCTCGAAGGGAGGGTCCGAGACCACGGCTTTCTCGAATGCATCGGGTTGAGCAATGTCGGGTACAATGGCGAAGTCCAGCTTGCCCTTTTCGACGTAGCTCTTGTACGAATCTTTGATCTTGTCTGCTTTCTCCTGTGTTCGCACTGTCGTGACGACGGAATGGCCATGTTCGAGGAGAATGTCAAGCGTGTGGGCAGCGATGAAGCCACTGCCTCCGGTGAGTAGTACGCGTGTCATTTGGAAAATTGAATGTAGATCTTTTCGCTGATTGAGTCTTGCCAATCGATGTTTCGTCAAGTCGTCTTGTAATGGGATGGCGACACCATTTGTACCTTCACCTAGCGCGGGGTAGCTCTCTCCCGAACGTCGGCATTGCGTCCTCTGCCTCCGGATAAGTCCCTCAGTAATCACCGCTTACAAAATCATTCTGCAGAAGAACGTTATGTCCGTCATCGCCACCATTTGTCGCGACAGCTATGACATCATCATCAATGCTGTACCTCTGGAGCTTGAAGCTTCTGGTTCTTTGCTCGCCCAGTGCGGGGATCTATGTCGGTGTGCGTATTCTGGAACAATTGCTGATTCGCTGGGTCCGGTCTCTTACTGAAAGGACTGTGGAGCTCCAGGTATACTCCACAACAGAGCCAAAGCTTCATCCTCGCTTGTGTGCCGCGCCTAGGGTCTCTGATGAATCGCGTAGTCTCAAATTCCTGAACAGGATGCTCGCGTATGTACGAATACAGATGATTAGCGCTTGATGTAGTTTCAAAGAGAGTATCGCCAATATGTTGTTAGATCTTACGCGTACCTGCCTCCGCGACAGCAACATCGATGACGCTAAGCAGGGTCACACGTTCTTACAAGCATGGCCCCACCATAGCTTAAGCTGAAGCCCACTTCGCCCCAACGCCACATAGCATTACCTCTCCAATCCCGTCGCACTTCGGAGGATTTACCACTGTTTACCCGAGACCGGCAACCAAGAGTGGGTAAAATCCAGGGACTTCTTAACGGTCCAAAACATCCAATTCAGGTGTAATTGCGGGGCAGGGTTCAAGATGAGGGGCGTTCTCTGCGAACAGCAGAATTGGTCTTTCTTTCACAAACTTTCTCTCCATTCACTTAATTGAAGATGTCTACCCTTAAAAGAAGCCCGCCGTTTCGCGCTGAGCACGTTGGCTCACTACTCCGACCCCAGGAGCTCGTCCAGAAGCGCTACGATGTCGCGTCAGGAAAAGCAAAGCCTGATGAGCTCGTTCCTTTGGAGGACAAGTCGGTGGCAGAGGTCGTCAAGATGCAGCAGGACTGCGGATTGAAGGTCGTCTCCAGCGGCGAGTACACAAGGCAAGCGCACAGCGTTCCATTTGTGCGAAAGCTGTTCGACTGACTACTGAATAGGCACATGTTCTGGGGAACCTTCTTCGAGACGCTTCATGGCATGAAGGAACTCCAACTCGGCGTCCTCAAGGGCTACGACAAGGACATGTTCCGGGCGTACGCCCCAGACGTCAAGTCATTCATGGAGGCGAAAGAAGTCCCGAATCACGTTACCGTGTGTGTCGACAAGATCAAGCACTCCGGAACATCGAGCAATCAGGGTGAAGTCAGTCTGATGAAGTCGTTGCTGCCTGAAAGCAAATGGAAGAACATCAAGATCACTTTGATCTCACCCTCGTGGTATCACTTCCGCTACATGAATGGAAGGAGCTTCCCCAAGGAGATCTACGCGAACGATGAAGAGTACTTCGCAGACGTAGCACAGGCCTATCAGGAGGAGCTCAAGATCTTGCACTCGCTCGGTATCAGGAACATCCAAATCGATGACCCGAACTTGGCATACTTCTGCTCGAAGGACATGTTGGAGGGCTGGGCCGCAGACAAGACGAACGACAAGACCGCCGATGAGATGTTCGACTCTTACGTCAAATTCTACAACAAGTGCTTTGAGCGACCCTCGGACATGCATCTCGGTATCCACCTTTGCCGTGGCAACTACGTTGGTAGCAGGCATTTCTCGGAGGGAGCATACGACAACATCGCGAAGCAGCTGTTCCAGGACTTGAACGTGGACACATACTACCTCGAATACGATACGCCGCGCGCTGGTGGCTTCGAGCCGCTCGCTCACCTACCGAAAAACAAGAACGTCGTGTTGGGCGTGATCACATCCAAGTTCCCCAAGCTCGAGGACAAGGATGAAATGATCTCCCGGGTGAATCAGGCTGCAGACTGGATCGCAAAGGGTACGGGTCAGTCGCGCGAGGACGCCATCAAGCAGTGCTGCGTTAGCCCACAATGCGGCTTTGCATCGCACGCTGAGGGTAATGATCTGGGTTATGAGGACATGGTGAAAAAGTTAAAGCTTGTGAGGAGTATCGCGGACTCAGTCTGGCCAGGGGAGCCATAGAAGCCAATAGCCGTTAACTCATAGTCATGGCGGCGTCGCGCGAGGTGAGGAGATATGAATAGCAGGGCTCGTATAGCATGTTGTGTCTTTGAAGCGAGTTTGATGCGGATGCTGCATTCAAGACGGCGTTCGAGTTGATGGTAGGGCACAGTGAGACGGGCACGTCTGCCTCCCGTGAGTCGGAACAAAAAGTACATAGATGGATGTGTTAGCTATTTAATGTGAAGCCTGGATGTTTGTATATTCTGGTTGTTCGGCTCGTTGTAACTTTCTTGTAACTGCCACTTCCCGAGACGCCTGCAGTATTGATTCGATGTCCTTTTGGCCCTGGACGATTCGTTCTTCAGCCTGCGTAATCCACGGCGCTAATGGCTTCGGAACCAATCACAACACGCCAGGAAGGCACTGGAATTGCATAGCACCTTGAAGCTCATTTGAAAAGGCTGAAAAGATCTCAGAATGACGCTGGGTCTTTGTTTCTTCTTCCACAACTTTTTCGACCACTTTACCCCGAAGTTGGGGAATATCTGTAGGTCACCATGGGTTTGCATGCACGAAAGCTGGAGAAATCGCCGGAGCCTCGAGTGGACCATGCGTCTCCGCAGGTGGCAAAATCCGTCCCAGCATCAGAAGGACAACCCGATATCGCCGCCAATCATGCACACAACCCACAACCGATCTCATTGTCTCAAAGGTACGTTGCTTGCGTCTACTCCTCTTTCGTTTGCTAAGTAACATTCATTAATCGTTTATATCGACTGGTTTCACCTTGTGCCTACCTACTGTGGTAGGATGACCAGCTATGCACGACGCACCATCGCTGCATCATTGAAGCAATATTGATGCATCAACTAACATTCACAGTGATCACTGTCACTGCTCCTTGCAATCATTCTCGTCGCTGTGGGACGAAGATGATGAGCTCTTCGATCAACCGTCGTGCTGCCCCACCGCACCTGTTCCGGGGCAAGCCCAATGTCAGCTGTGGCTAGATGGTTACCACGACCCAATTATATCACCATCGGTTCCATACCTCAGTGATCGTTCAGAGTAAGTGTCCCTTAAGCTCTAGTACATCGTACTGCTTGCAGCCTGTTTTAGAGAAATAGCTGGTGATCATAATCGTGCACACAAATCATCGCCCCACACTGTATAGATGCTCTCAGTCTGTCACTGTTTGAACTTCTTCAAGCGTTCACTGATCGTGGTCAGCCAACATATTGCTGAACCTGCTCTACTTGAGGCGTCGAGTCAAAAAGCGCCATCTAATGCACATATTCGATTGCCGTTTGCCGACAGCTCGGCCACACTCAATGAAGCCGACTTGGATCCCACTCTAGCTCTAGTTCAAGACTTCGACACTGACTTTGGGACTGGCGAGAAACTCGTTTTCTCGCAGGATTTTGATTTTAATCCAGATTTGATATGGCATGATGGTCAAGCTTTCGCCTCTGAACGCGAACAGCGCTACTCTTGGTTCAGACAAGGCACATACACATTCTGGTGAGCCGCCGCCATGGTTTCATTCCCATACAAAGCCTGAGAACAATGTGTCTTCGACGGAAGATCGTGTAAGAATCCGGTCTAAATCCAGATCTCGCAACGTGATCCTACAGGAATGGCTTTTGGCAAACCAAGACTCTCCGTACCCTGATCGAAATGCACTGGCAGATCTAGCTGGTACATGCGGACGTTCGATACAGCAGACACGCAATGCGCTTAGCAATCTGAGGGCTCACAAGCGATCAAGTAGGTGTTCTTCGCGGATGATTAAGTCCAACATCTAATCATCGACATAGAGACTTCAACCACCTCGTCAAGAACGCCCGTATCGATATATCAAAAGGGTCACACGTCTCACGCTCCATACCTATACCCGAAGAGCCTAGAAGCACATGTGATTCCTGAACAAAACAACGATGCACCGAACGGCATCGGACCATACCTGTCACCTCCATCCGACACGGAACAGGGAAACATTGTCGTCGTACAGAAGGACTTCATGCTAGCCACCATGAGCACAACGGGCATTGAAGGTGAATGGAATCGCACAATCCAGCCAACTAGCCCATCCGAAACTCCAGTCCATGCCCAACCAGTTGCGACGCCGAAGCGCAAGGGGAAGAGGCGATTTGCTTCACGGTTTTCTTCCGACGACTGCACGGTTGCTACAGCAGAGACACGCAAGGCAGCGGAGGACATCACATTGGAATCACTGGCTCCGTTCCAGTGCACGGTATGCCCGAAATCTTTCAACAATGCTTGGTCCTGGAAGCGACACGAGTTCGGCACACACGACTTCCACCCGATCGAATGGACTTGTATGCTTCATGAAATGCTGACGGACGGGATCAATTGCATCTTCTGCTCTGAACCAGGCGAGGACTATGACCACTTCGATTTGCACAACATTGTGCCTTGCTGCCAGCGAGACAGCGCGTCCGTACATTCGCTTTAGAAGACCGTCTCAAGCAGCACGTTCAGCAAACACACCTCGCTACTGCGAACGAGCATCTAAGGAGAAGGTTCATAGTCCCTGGGATCTGGTCCCGAGCAATCGCACCAGGAGACACTCTTCCTGACTCCCTATGGTGCGGCTTCTGTCGACTCAAGCTCCCGTCGACAGCGATAAGAATGGAACATGTTGCACAACACTTCCGGGATGGGTCGAGAATGACTGTATGGAGCCCCAGATTACTTGCATGATTGGAAATGGAGACGTGTAAATTTGACCCTCGCGCTTCCATAGTTCCCACATTGATTACTAATGTCTCACCGCGGATTAATCGTTCACACTCTCATTCCTTTTATCGTTCGAAGCCTGAACACATTGCCGGAATCAACCGAGCTATATGTACATGAATCAGTTTCAAGGTCTACCACAAAGACTGCCTTGCTATATCACTCCAACGCGTTTCCCTGGGCTGATATAATCGAATGCGGAACTAGGGTGAACTCATACCACTCAATAAGAAACATCGACTATCACTACGAATGACTTGTCCAGAATGGCCATTTGACGGTGCGTGCCTGTGAAGAGTGGTCAGATGGATAGACGAGGTGGTAGCATGGCAAGTTCAGCCCGCACATCACCACTAAGGCCATGTTGTATGTCAACGGTGACCTCAAGTCAACTTGCGTGATCTTCTCAAACTAGCTGAGCACAATCGCCACCCTTAAGTGCTCAAAACAAACGCTTGGAGCCTCTGATCGTAGCAGTCGCGAGGGGAAATTCATCGCTGAGCAATGAGCAACGGGCTGCGCGCCGAAAAGGTCAGCTAGTCCAAGGCCAGCTAGCGGCCGGTCGACATACCGAAATCTTTGGGTTTTCAGGACGACCTCCTTAAGACTCAGTCAAGTTCCTCTGCTATGTGCGAGGCATATCTAGGGCACCTTCTTTACTACAAACACGTTTTTGCAGCTATCGTTGCTCAAGTACGTGGACCTTGAGTACTCCGGACCTGGTCGGCTCTATTACCCTATTAGGAAGAGCACAGGGAGACCTCCCAACCAGATGGCGGAACATCAACCCAACCGTCTCCACAGGTATGTTTGTATCCCATGCCAATTTAGCTTTGTTGCTTTGGAACCGATGAGAAGGGAGCTTTCAATGTTGCTGACATGTGCTCGTTGAATATAGCGCGTGTTTGAACAAGTCAGAAACGCAAGCCCCGTTCTCGAGCTATTCCGCCGCAGACACCTCGTAACCTCCGAATCTTCTCCCCCAACACCCCGGCGACCTCGAGATTCAGCATCTTGAGCCGGACCATAATAGTGCTGCTGCTTTAACTTCGAGCACAACACCATGCGTTTCCCAGCTCGGTACGGACCTCCAATGCCACGTGGGCACCCTCGATGATTGTTTCGTTTGTCCCCGGGATCTAGAGCTCTCGTCCAACATCCCAGGAGCTCTACAATTGTCGGAGTCGACCACGGCCGAATATGGCTCAATATTCGAATCAAGCTTCTAAGATCTTGTCTGGTTCCAAGAGCCTCTGACGATATCACTTCACCCCTGGATTCGTCAAGATTTTTGACTGCGACCGATCGAAGCGGCATTCAACCCAGCAACGGTCGGCCACTGCATCGCCTTCGTAGCGCCTGTGAAGCTTCCAGTCTGGGTCCATGTCGGGTAATGTTATTGGGTGATGCTAACTCAGCTTGATCTTACCTCATCTTTTCTCTTATATCAATGTCCTTGAAAGCGTTGACCGTAGTCTTTGCGTGAAAGGGACCGAGAATGTGAGGCTGAAACGACCCAGCCTTGTCTGACCGGTGCGACCGCGTCCTCCATAGCTTTTCTGGTCCAATGAAGACGTCAGAGCCTCATCTTGCGGGAACGCACACTTGCTGCATTTGTGCATGCTTTGAGTGACAAAGGATGCGTGAAGGGAGGTTGCGATTCGCTCAGGAGGTAGAACGAGTTAGGCATTCTAAACATGGTTAGCGCCCTTTAGTTGCAGGCAGCAGCTAGGCATCCACGAGGCTGCCCCACTTGCCGTGTCGTCTAGTCATTCAAGAAGAACATCAAAAGCTCTCAGTATCCTCCTGTACCGATATTAATCATTAACCCAACCCATTGCCCAACAAATCTACCATCTCCTCGCGCGCCTGCCCTGTCGTTCATCTACGTAGGCTTCGCCTGATATTTTCCACCAACTTCGACTATGGCCTCTCTTGGGTTTCTACCTACCAACTTCCAAGAACAGAGTCCACTCTTCGGCGTTCTTCCTGGTGAAATTCGGAATGAAATTTTCGCATATGCACTCATGCAGTACGAAGACGACGCGTCTGCGTATCCAGAAGATTCGTACTGGTACAGACCTGGCTTCGCTGCGCCGCGCAAGGCAAACAGCGCGCTTCTGCAGACATGTAAAGCGGCATACGCCGAGGGCCAGAAGGTGTTCCTAAGGGATTTGGAATGGGCATTTTGGTTTGGTGCGTATACTGCACTCGAAGTTTTGCGTAATCATAGCTTACGTCTCGCAGATCGTGGTCCAGATGGTCGTTCGGGCAACAGTGCATGCATTAGATTCTTTCGGAATCTAACACCCTCAGCTGTACAGGCCCTCCAGAGGGTTCGGTTCTTCACGCAGTTGTACTGGCTCGAGAGTGGTTCCAATCTCCGGCTGCTATTCTCGATGCCGAATTTCCGTCCCACGGAGCTTACCATCACAATTCGCTACTCAGACTGGTGGTTCTGGGAGAACAATACGCCTCTAAAAATGGACGAGGCTTGGCTAAGGGGATTCGTTGGTACACCCGGATTGCGCCAACTGAGAGTCGAGTACGAGACGTTACATTGGAAAAAGGCCGAAATGATGCAGATCATAGAGAGGAACAAGAAATGGAAGCTGCTCGTAAGATGCGAAGGGGAGGACGCGACAATCGAGGAGGGCTACTTGAGTGCCGAGAAAACCGAGTTGCAAGAGTGGAAGTGGACAGGAACGGCGAAACTCGGAGGACAAGTATGGAACCACCACGGGAAGGGCGAGGATGGCGAGACCGTCGAGTACGTCGTTGTAACGGATACCTGGAAGTTCGTCGAAGGCGAGCTGAGTGAAGAAGAAATGAAGGAACGGCGTATAGTCGGACCCTACATGGGAGAAGGGTACTTGGGTTATGATGACATGACTGACGAGTATGTCTCAGAGCAGGACATGACCGACGAGGACATGAGCGAGTACGATGAAGACCGAAGTGAGGAAGAGGTGAGCGAGTACGATGAAGACTCAGAAAGTATTGACTGATTGCCGACGAGGCTCGCTCACATTGGGCTCACGTCGGCGTTGCTTTACTCGGAGAATCAAGAGGGTATTCCAAGGGCGACGAGCTTTTCTTAGACACGTGTACCCTCTGACAAGATAGTCTTATAAAGTATCATTACAACCGAGCAGACCACCCTCATACGTCCTTCGAGTCTGTTCTCTTGTCATTCCCATGTCTTTGCCAGCATTGTCGAAACGTTTCCATCTGTCATAGTCAGCTCATGTTGGTGTTGATGGCTCGGCATCATCTCGGCATCCGACGGTTCGAAAAGCAATACCATCGGAAAACCTCCGTCGGACTCACTTCTTGCTTGCACGCGCGCCAGTCCTTCTTCTCGTAGTAGCAGTCGGTCAGCTTCGCGTTCTCGTCTTGATACCATTAATTGGACGCCTCAATATCGTACTTCAGTACGACATACCTGCGCAACCGGTGCTGAAGATTCTCTTATCCCTGCAATTGCGTCAGCCCGATTCATCGTTCCAGCATCTCCTTCCAACACACCAGTCATCAGGTTCATCATCGATCAAGAGCTGCGCGGCAGCAACGCTTGCCTTGTCGTCTTTTGACATCTTGAAGAGCTTGGGGATTGTGCTGAGTTGGGATTGGTGGTTGTGAGTGAGCAGCACTCGGTGGTTTGCGGAGAAAGTGCGGGGAAATTCGGCTCCGAAACCAGAACGTCACGACGTGAGGCAACATGGCGTCGAAAAAGATGAATGTCTTAGTGTACTCAGGTATGCAATTTCCTGTCACTAAAACCAGGAGGTGCATGCTGATGTTCATTCAGGCCATGGAAGCACCACCGAATCTGTTCGTCATTGCCTGTACACCCTCAGACGACTCCTGTCGCCATCGTACGCCGTGATACCTGTCACAGGCGACATCATCATCAAGGAGCCTTGGTTCAATACTTGCGCACTCTTTGTCTTCCCCGGAGGAGCAGATTTGGGCTACTGTCGAACGCTCAATGGCGAAGGTAATCGACGCATTTCCCGCTACGTAAATGCTGGCGGCTCATTCCTTGGCTTCTGCGCTGGCGGCTACTATGGTAGCGCGAAGTGCGAGTTCGAAGTTGATGACCCGCAGATGGCCGTCGTGGGCGACCGGGAGCTGGGCTTCTTCCCGGGCATCTGCAGAGGCCTCGCCTTCGCCGGGTTTCAATATGCTAGTGAAGCTGGCGCGCGTGCGGCAAACATCAAGATCCACAAGGAACGATTCGAGAACGCAGATGATAGCGTGGCTGATCATTTCAAGAGCTATTACAACGGCGGTGGCGTGTTTGTTGATGCAGATCAGCTTGCCAGTCGAGGTGTGCAGATACTCGCGAGCTACACCGAGGATTTACATGTCGACTCTGGCGACTTCAAGGCTGCAGTAGTGTATCGAAAGATTGGAGAAGGACATGTCGTGCTTACTGGTCCGCATCCCGAGTAAGCTTGGCCAACCTTTCTCGTTCATTCTTCTTGCTTACAACTACCAGATTCGCGCCCCAAAACCTTGCAAAGATACCCAGCTTGCCATCGTACTCATCTGTTATTGACAGCATTCATGCGACAGATCGTACTCGACTCGTCTTCTTGGGTCTAATGTTGCAAAAGCTAGGCCTCGAAGTCAATGAGGAGGAACAAGTGGTACCATCCCTGTCCCGACTACACCTCACGTCTCACACTGCGGCAGACGTCTCAGGCCTTGTTGCGGGTTGGGCTGAAAGCCTTACTGTAGTGGATGGAGATGATTACATCAAGGGAGAGAACGACGTCTACCGAATCGAGAAGCCAGGAAGTGTATGGACCGTCAAGGAGCTGAAGCGTGCCGTGAGCGCTGTCTCGGAGAAGCTACCGACCCTTGCATCCGTCACGGGTAACCCAGCAGATGACACGAAGAAAGATCAGGGCAAGAAGCCAAAGACAAAAGTGGAAGAGATTGAAGAGTGCATCCAGTATACTGCAGCTTCTTCCGCGGATCAGATACTTGACTATGACAAGATTGTCAAAGTCATCGTGCCTCACGACAATGGTCTCCCCATCTCCAAGGATATTCCGTTCCACCATGAAGCATTTTATGCCAACCTCAACTGGTACCATAGCAAGCTCCAAAACCCCGGTGCCTCGTTCGGCAAGTATCTGATGTACGGCGAGGTCGTGACATCTACCAACACATTGCTCGAGAAGAACCCAGCGTTGTTGCGGCACCTTCCAAGCGGCTTCACATTGACAGCTACGACCCAAATCGCGGGTCGCGGTCGTGGCGGCAATGTCTGGATCGCGCCACCCGGTGCACTGATGTTTTCGACGGTCATGCACCATTCAATGGTTATGGCACAATCAGCTCCTGTCGTCTTCATACAATACCTGGCTGCTCTTGCGATTGTGCAGGGCATCAAGAACTACGCACCAGGCTACGATAAGATACCAGTAAAGCTGAAGTGGCCAAACGACGTTTATGCGCAATTACCAGGCTCTGCCAATAATCCTGTTGTGAAGGTTGGCGGCATCCTGGTCAATAGTAGCTACAGTGGCACAAGTTACGACCTTGTGTGCGGTATCGGCCTCAACTTGTCCAACGCGCTTCCTACAACATCGCTCAATCTCCTCGCAAACACGCAATCACCACCCCTGAAAGCTTTCACACCAGAGAAACTCCTCGCATCTATTCTCACGCATTTCGAGGGGCTGTATTCCACATTCTGCCAGGCTGGATTTACACGCGAAATGGAAGGCGAGTATTACGATAGCTGGCTGCATACCGACCAAATCGTAATGCTGGAGACGGAAGGCGGTGTCAAAGCCAGGATCAAGGGCATAACGCGTGACTGGGGTCTTTTGTTGGCAGAGGAATTGGGCTGGGAAGATAGGCCAACAGGCAAGATTGTAACGCTGCAGAGCGATAGCAATAGCTTTGACTTCTTCCGTGGACTGGTGAGGAGGAAAGTGTAAGCATAGCGCGACTGCGGGACGTTTCGAAAGATGCCGCGGGCCAGGGCACGGTCGAGATCGGATCGACAACAGGCATGAGTGTCGCAAACGGCTCGAACACCTTGTCATTTCGGCCAAGCGAGATCAAGGTTATCGGAGTCACTATCCCGACCAATGCCAGAAATGCGCCGCGTACCAGATTGATTGGTGCCTTGAGCAAGTACACAACTCATTTTTGCGACTGCCTCCGTTCTGCCACTGCATTGCCTCCAAACACGGGAGGCTATGAAGCGGGTGCGAATTGAGCTGCTATCTCGTGCCGTGCCTGCGCTAAAAGCCTATAGCCTTCTGAGATGTGGCTGCATTTACCTAGAAGTCGTCGGTTTGTAATGTTAAGGCGTCCATTGTTGCTTTTCTTTGACAAGCTCGCGTGGTTGCGGACACTAATCTGGGGAAAGCGTAGTCCGAACATATGGCAGAAAGCTGACACACTAGGAACAACGCTACCTTAACAGGAGGCGGTGAAGACGTGCGGAACGATCGAGCCGGCACATGATAATGGCCAGGCTGAGGCTAATTGAAACCTGTCCATGGTGCGATGCCGGTGTAATGTTCAGTAATGGCAAATACCAGCGATAACTCACACGTGCCAGGGGCATTCCGCCACGCATCACGTTTGTATTCGCACTCCGAGCACAATCACATTTTTGTATGGGTGACGTTCCATTCTATTGTTAACTTAGGGTATCTACTTTTTCCGTACGATTCCGTCTGTGCTCAAACTGCCTTGCGCACATAAGCCACCGGCCCGGCATAAACATGCCTACCCTTGAAGTAATAATATACCAACGAGAACACAATCGTAGTTCCAAACATCAAGATACTCCAATTCATGCCCGCTGGTGTCGGCTTCGGTCCCATTGGCATGAAGCTAAAGATGAAGACGAACACCAGAAAGATGAGGGACGCGATGTTGATGGGAAGACCAGCGCGTCCGAGCTTGAACTTTGACGGGAGCAGTGGCTCGCCACGAATGCGCTTCAGTGTGATGCAGGCGATGGATACGATGTAAGATGCGAGAATTGCGGCAGTGGAAAGCGATGCAATGTTCATGAGGGCAGCTGAAGAGCCCAGGTTGATCAACGACAGGAGGCAGGATACCGCGAACGAGAGGCAGATGGCGTTGATGGGTACATCCCACTTGGGTGCAACCTGTAGGAGTCAGTGTAAAGTAAAAAAGTTAATAAGTGATACTGACATATGCAAAAGTCTTGCTGAACGGGATACCCTGATCACGGGCAAAAGCGAAGAGTTGACGGGAGGAAGTCGCGGTGATCGACAAGTTGCAGAAAATGGCCATCGAAATGACAAGCGCACCCATGATCGAAGCTCCAGCGACCGACTCGGTGGAGTTGTAGAAGACGTAGAGGTACGCCTGCTTGGTAGGTGATGCGAGTGCGTCATCAAGACTGCCGAGAACGGAGCAGAAGGTAATGAGCATAATGAAGCCCATGGATCCGTTCACCATTGTGGTCCAAAGCATACTGCGGGGTAGCGTCTTGGACGCATCTCGAAGTTCTTCAGACATGTGCACCGCAGCATCTGCACCAAGGAGAGGCAAGATCACTGCAACAAGACCTGAGAGCGTGGCCAGTCCGAGGTTGTTCCATCCACCGTAGTCGTTGAAAGTCGTAAAGGTCGTATACGCGTCGCCGATCGGGCCAGTAACCCAAAGTACAACCAGAACTGCGAAGAAACCGCAGATGTGGACCACGAGGACGATCGCCTCGATCAATGGCAGCTTCTTCACGAGGAAGGTGTTGAAGATCACATTGAATGCCGACACTGCGAAGACTAGTAGTGTGCCGTGCCATGGCTGGAAGTCGTAGTCTGGCTTGTTGAGTGCGATCAAGCCCTGGATCTGCGAACCTGCCAGGAACGCAGTGTTGGCCGCACCAGTCTGCCATCCCAATACACAGAGCCATCCTTTGAAATTGTAAGTAGTCGTTCGCTTTCATGCCATATGGTGCGTACCAATCATGTAACTGAGAAACTTCTGACTCTGTGGTGGGGCGAACTCGCTGACCCAGTGATATTGTCCACCAGACGTTGGTGCCATTGAACCCATCTCAGCCATGGAGGTGTTCACGCAGATGAAGCCGATCCAACAGATGAGGTACATCCAAATCAAGCCAGCGGTACCACCATCAATGAGGCCGATGGACGCAGTACTGGCGGGAGTCAGTTGCCATTGGTTCAAGGTCCGCCAACAAACTCACCCAAGCATCGTTTCCCAACTGGCCATCAAGATCATCGAAAATCCGAAAATGGACACAAATCGAAAGTTGCGTCGCATTTCCTGCACCTTGCCCATCCGCCACATGGCATGCCTGTCGGCGGAGGTGCCTTTGATTTCCGTCATCTCGACATCCTCTGGTCCAGTGGCTTCGGCCTCATCGTAGACTTCTCCGCCAACAACGGGGACTTTGTCTGTCCTGTCCATGTCCATACTGGTACAAGGTGGATTGTGAGCACAAAAGATGGGATGGGTGCGATAAAGACTTGTCCATGCAAAAGATCGTAGGGCCGATATGAGGGCCAGATGCCCGGGTCCCGCCAGTTTATTACATTCAAGTTATACGAACTATTGCATTAAGCGATGTAGCAGGCCATGTACAGTCTTGTACTACTGTGGCAAGGTAAAGCGAGCACCCGCGCCGTTCTCGCTTATTGGTCTGTAGTGTGGCGGGGAACGACGACCCGTCCTGTCCGGGCCGCACGTCTCCGCTTCCCCTTGCTAGAGAGTGGCAGCCCGTGCATGAACCTTCGAACCGTGTGGGGTCCGTCCAGACGGGGCCTCCTCCGGTTCATGGGCATTCTACCCAACCGCAACCGTCAGTCGAGTGGACTGTTATCTTTCTTGGTCCGTCCGCAACCCTCACGCCTCTTACACGCCACTTCCAACCACGTTCGAGTCCTTGAGCCATTTGAGCGCCAAGCGGATATGCTTCCGGCGCCTGTAAACGCCATGCATGATAGGCTGAGCGCCGTGGCTTGCTTGCATGGTCTGATCCAATTGTTGTCAGCTTTGAAAGCCGCGCGTGGGTTCACGGTGCCCCGAAGATAACACCTTGTTCGTACAAACCATGGCATAAGGCTCGATATGCAGTTTCGTCCGCCGTGTCGCTGCATTTGTCCAGCCTCCGGTGGGGTGCTCACCAAACAGGACCTTACACTGCTCCGTGGTCTGAGCATAAATTGCGTACAAAATGCACGAATATGCGCAGCGGTCCTGACAGGTTTGGGACCTTGGCGCAGACTCCTTCTGAGACAGTAGACAGCCATTTCCCATCGGGACTCGAAAAATGCAGAAAGCGCCTTGGCAAATCAGTGCTGACGGATGCGCTTCATCTTGCGCGCTATTAATTCCTGGCTTTACCCAGGGTAACGGGCTTGTACCATGCCATGCAAGGTACATTTCTTTTTCCCACACGGCATCGGTTCCAGTCAATCGGCACTCTATCCTCAGTATTGGGGCCTGCGAGGCTTCTGGGCGTCGAGGTACCGGCGACGGTGCAGTGAAGATAACTTCTTCGTGTTCCTGAATTGTCAAGAACTGCCAAAGTATTACGCAAACATGGACACAATACCCTCGAGTCATCGGTTCGCACCCATTACTGCTGACGACACTTCGGGAAACCTCTGGATATCGTCGATTCTTTGTTTGATCTACTGTACACTGGTATTGATCGTTAGACTGCACATAAAATGGAACATGTACGGGGCGGACGACTCGACAGTCACAGTCGCGACGGTATGGCACTCGTAAAATTATAGCAACGTCGACTCATGGCAAGCAGATGCTACAACTAGGCGAAGTGAGCTCATTGTTCATAGCCTTGCGAAAAGGTCTGGGCAAATCCGCGCATCTGATCGACGCATCGCAAGCGGCAAGTATTGGGAAAGTATGTGTCACTGAAACTTTCAGTAGTGGGAACCCGCGCTAATTTCCCCACAAGGCCACCTTCTCAGCACAGTTCTTTCTCATACTCAGCCTCGCGATGGCTAAGTCGTCAGTCGCTGCATTGATGTTGCGACTGTTTACGCGCGACATCAGCGTAACAAAAAGAGCTCGAATGCTGTGCATTGCGACGCTCGCGCTCACCATCGTATGGGCTATTGGTTCTATAATAGCAATAGCACTTCCGTGTAATCTCTCTGGGCCCGATCAAAAAAGCGCAGTCAAGCTCCAGCAATGTCACGATAAGTTGACTCGATGGCGTGTCATCGCAGCATTCGACATGGTCACTGAGCTTCTTCTCGTCGCCTTGCCAGTCATTTTTATTTGGCCGATTCAAATGAAACGGTACATCAAACTGCAAGTAGCAGTCGCGTTCGGCTTCAGAATACCAGTCATTGGCTTTGCAGCACTAAATCTTCAGTACATATCACGATACGTCGACAGCGATAACGTCTCGTACCATATCATCCCTGCGCTTGTCTGCCAGCAATATGAGCTTTTCTGGTCTTTGCTCTCCGCAACTATACCGACACTCAAGTCATTCATGCGATCTTTCAACTCAGGCTTTGGCATGGAGATTGATCTGGACAAACCATACAGCTATGGATCGAAAGTCCGCGAGGACGGGACATATCCTCTAGCGGTCATGCGAAATGCGACGGCCAAGAACGGGACCATTGTCACCAAAGCCGCTGGAAAGCCACAGCGTGGAAATACAAGCGAGCATCGCATCTCCACTAGCCAAAGCATATCAGGAAGGAGTTTGAGGGGCTCTGATGCAGCTGATGTGTATGATATTGGACCAGACATGGGAGCGCACCTAGACAGGGCGCATAAAGATCATGACAGCAGTTTTGGGAGTGGTGACAGTCAGGAAATGATCATTAGGCGCGGAGTTGAGTACAGTGTTACATATGAGGAGAGAAGGAGATAGACTAGGATTGGCGTACACGGTGACATGGCGTTCTGGAATATACCAACAGGAAAAAGCGATGCGATATCCTATTGTTAAGACGATTACCATGTACACCAGGCAGCGTTGAAAGCGTTTCAAATCTTACCGTTTTGAGCATAGTGATGTAGATATTACTACAAGAATTTCGTCGAATTGTAATCGACGAGTTACTCTCTATGGACGCTCAATGTTTGTTCACTACACGAGAAGATTTGAAAGATAGATATACGCGGGCGAAATGTTCTAGCCTTTTTGTCAGAATCCCTGATCCCACGAAGCAGCTTCTGTGACCTGAGCGCATGACGACGCGACCCAGGTGACCCGGTTTTCCTGCTGTTGTACCCGCTGAACCTCCGCACCAGTCGCTCTACATTCAAGATACGGCAAAATCAATTCCAAAGGTACTCGCCCTCACCTTCTTTACTCATTGGGCTTCGCGGTTTATGCCAGCCTGCGATAAGCCACATAGCAGCTCGAGATCCACACCTTAGACCATCGCAACTCGAATACGCCGCCTTTTGTTCAACCGTGTAGTGATGGTTTGAAGCAAGTAGCGCTGCAACGTGTTTA
This sequence comes from Setomelanomma holmii, assembly GCA_010015745.1. Taxonomy (NCBI): domain Eukaryota; kingdom Fungi; phylum Ascomycota; class Dothideomycetes; order Pleosporales; family Phaeosphaeriaceae; genus Setomelanomma; species Setomelanomma holmii. The sequence continues at coordinate 27,535 of ML978248.1, forward strand.
CAGCTATGTGGTATGTCCCCAAGTGCTCTGCGGCATTGCTCTGAGTTCGATACAAAGAACTGCATGTCGATATCGAGGTCTCCAACAGCAAGTAATCTCTGGGCGTTCTCGTCCTCGCATTTCTGTCGATCTTCCATCATGGCTTCGATCGCAATACAGTATACGATGCACGGTGCATGAGCATAGTCGACCACAACGTCTCGTCCAGCGCCCTCAGTCACCAACCCTAGTAGCGAAAAGACCTTGTCGCGAGGATCAGTCGCCTCACTTGTGTGCGTTCGCTCTAAGGCCTCTGCAAGATGCACAGACGATTCCTGCCATGCTGCTATCTTCTCGATCCGGCCCACCTTCCAATGATCGCGTGGGCTTATGTGCAGAGGCGTCTGAAGGAAGTGGCCGCTCGATGTGTTGACATACTCGTATAAAACCCCAAGGAGTTGATCGCGACGAATGGTCTCAGAGCCGCAAACAAAGCGGGCATGCCGCGCGACGACAAATTCTTGAATGATCCAATACCGCTCCCAGTAAGGCAATCGAACAAGTGTTTGCATTGCGTTGCGCAATTCATGATAAGGTGGAGCCACACAACCTTGACCACTAGCCATTCGTTCGAAGCATCGGCTTTCGTGCTCCCGTATGTACCTGAGCAGCTCATCGGACCCTTGGAAACTCGGCCCCAGCCAGATCAAAACCTCGCTTGCTTCGCTGTATACTTCTCGCATCTGCTTCACCTGATCGTTTCGCTCTTGGATGTCGTTCTGATTGATGCTGATAGCGTCTACCCAGAGCAACGTCGAAGCCGGCAGAACGACACGGAGGTGTGTCAAAGCTTGATACAGACTCATTCCAATCTTTAGAGTATGTCCATTAACAACGATTGGCATGAGTTCCTTCGGATCTCCCCATACGTAGGAAAGAGCGGCGTAGGGTGGGCAATGCTCGCTTCCTCTCGAATACTGCGTGAGAGTAGTTTCTATGCGTCCAAAGACATCTAGTATCCTAAAAACCCGAAGCAAACGAAAAGCCCGAAATTGGTTCGAGATTGGCAGGCACTCATATTTGTATTCAGGTGGGTCGCCACATTCGGTATCTGCTGCAGCATGGCTTGCGCCTGTGCGTTCTGGTTTTGCAATGGATGACATCTTTGGCGATCTGGGAAAAGTAGGAAAGTTGATTACAGCAGCCGCAACGAGCGTTCAGTCCGTTTGTGTAGGAAGTGTATTGCTTGAAATCAGGCAAGGCCGAGATCGTGAGGCATAGATTGTGGCTGTGTCATGGCGTACATCGCCAAATGTGGAAGCTCGAAGCGAGGATACATTCGCACGGTGAGTTCACGGGGATATTGATGAGTCTGCAGCGCAAATACTTTTGTTGCTGCATCAAAATTGATTTAGGTCCTGACAATTAGTGGAACTGGGAACTTAAGGTGGTACTATGAGGGGCTTGTAATTCAGTAGCGTGCATCCAGTAAAGACACGCCCTGGGAGGACCGGTAATTGGTGAGAATAACGCAAGCATGCTGACGAAAAACGCTAGACGTGTACGATAGCGCTGTAACCTCATACAGCAAGAAACAAGACAGGTAGGAAAATGATCATGCAGTCGGAACTCTTGGAGTACAAGTGTGAATATCGTCTCCATCGCGTAAATGTTGTGCCACATGTTCCATACGATCTCTGACATGACCGGAAAAAAGGTTACAAAACCCGCACCATAATGCGCGTGGATCAATGTGAGATCCGTCGAGATCTCCAACCCATACGTCCGGTACCTTAAAAGAACCTCGAACATCTTCATCTGCACCTGCGAGGAATCTGTAGAACATGTTGTTTCAAGAGGTCTTTGCGGGCGAATGCACGCCCGGCTGTGCTTTTCATCAGGCAATGACCAACCTTGTGAGCAAGCAAATGACTCGTGCGGTCCACCCAGTCGATCGACTCGTGGCAGAAGACGCATTGTCCATCAACGTGGCAAATGCCGTCTCGTACGCAGATGAAGTTGGTAGTACACCAATGTACACTCTCCTCATGACGTTTCCAGCCATAAGATTTCTTGAATGATCGAGGGCACGCTGTGCAATGAAAGGCCACATCTGGAGTTGAGCCAGAGCATGCGTCTGGCGACGAAGAACCCAATTTGGACACTGTTGGTGCAAGCTCTTGATATTGTCTCTGTGCATAAATTCTCTTCCCTTTACGCTTGTGACTTGTGAGATGTGATGGTCTGCACTGTTCAAGGGGTGGAACTGAGCTGTTCATATGCATATCTCCTGCCGGGGAGAGTGAGTTGGTGGTGACGTCTTTTACGGTAATACTCTATTGCGGGTGGGCAGACCATTCACTCAGGATGGGAGATTGTACGTGCCCAGGGTTCGCATTGAGTATATATGCGGAGTGTAAGGTTGGCAACGCATTGAATGTTGGGTTCGAGATTCTCGTCTCTGCAGTCGAAGATTGTATAGGGGCCCTGGCTAGTGGGTATAATTCTACGTGCTTTGTTAGCAATGCAGTTATTGCCCAGTATCCGCAAAGCTTACTAGATTTGACACGGTTCCTGAGATTATTGAGAGATATCCGAGTCTGTTTCGTTGTCTTTCCATCACTTGCCGCAAGTTGTTTCAATTGGTCATTGCTCGGGTACACGGTCAAGCCATGCTTGTGTAGCCATTCGTGGCAGGCGGAGCTGCCTACTTGGAGGCGACTTTGTCTTTTCCGCGACACCTCCACGTAAATGTTGCAGTCGGCTTCTATGAGATGCCCATTAGTAATTTGTGTGGGCTCCGACAAGAAGTGCGCATTCGGCGTGACTTCTTGAGAGCACTCGGCGTTGAGGCAATCCAACGCGTCGACGTCGAAAAGCTGCTCGAGTCGTGAATCAAAATTCGTATTCCCAGAGCTAAACCGCTCTAGTTCTTGAGGCAAGACATACTGCTCGTCATCATTGTTGTGAACCTCCCGACCAAGTAAGTCGTTGAGAGAGTGGCAGCTGTCCTCGGAGAACCAATCAACTACCGAGTCTGCATTGGCATACGCATCATCGATGCGCCATGGCCAGGTCGCAAAAGACTCATATACAGAGGGGTCTAACTCTGTGTCTTGGTGGAAATCTTCTGTGCATGCGCTATTTTGATCCTCAGCGGAGAGGATGCGAAATGGATCGTGATTGAGCTGCCTGGCGCTGGGAACTTGCGAAGGGGTTTGCGGTGAGGCCTGGTGACTAAGGTATCATGGTTAATTTCACCTCGCAAATGCAAGCGCGATTGAAGTGAAATGTAGCATACTTTTGTGTGAGCGTCGATGCTTGGTAGGGGATGGCTGCGATACCAAGGCTGTACTCGGTCCGATTGGTAGAAGGACCGGGACTCTGCGGAGGTCTCCGAGCTGGCTGGCGGCATGGTCGCACTCTCGAACATCGCTAGCCGATTGTACCAGACGCAATGCTACAACGCTGGACTTGATTAAACTCGTCACAAAAAGATGGAGGATTGTGGTGAGACTGTAGTCACTCTTCTGGCGAGTTTTCAGCCTGCTTGAAAGATTTAAGGTGTTCTCGCCAGCAAGTCAGTGAGATTTTATTGTAACCATCGTTTCGCACAGACCACTTTGAGCGGTGCAGCTGTCACAGTCGTGAAGCTGTCATAGTAGTGAATTGCTTCACGCTTTGCAATGCTCAATCTCAACCAGTAAATATAGAGACATTGAAGGCATGCGAATTCAGATGCTCAAATTTTTCGAGCTGTACTTGTTCAGCGCCTTTATGGTGAATCCTTGGCAGCTTGCTGAGGACAGCTTTGGATGTTGCAACACAATCATGTACGCTTCCATGTGCCCACCAGGCTCAAGATGAAAAAGTCGAAGATCATAGCACTAATCCGATTTGTCCAGAAGGCGATTAAATTGATAGCTCAGAAGCTGAGATTCATGGAAGGGTAGTCCGAATTGCACCGTAGTGAGATGTACCTGTATCAGTGCCTTTATCGTCTTATCATTTCTCCAGTCAGTACGGGGACAAGCTTGGAGGTCGAATACGATGTAGAATATGACGTATAAATATGGAGGTAAGAAAGCTCTTTCTCGTATGTTATGCGTGGAGATATACACAATTTCAAGAAAAAACCTTTATGTACAATACATCTACAATTTCGCAAAAACAGTCGGCACACTACCCCCCATCTCCACCAGCGTACTCTTATTCTTAATCCACGCCTCCAACCCCTTCCGCCCATTCTCCACGCCCACACCACTCATCTTCCACCCGCCCACACTCATCTCCGCTGGACTTTCGCCCCACGTATTCACCCACGTGATGCCCGCCTCCAGGCGCGCAATGACCTGGTGCGCAAGGTTCAAGTTGTTGGTGAACACGCCCGCCGCGAGACCCATTTTAGTGGCGTTGGCGCGCTCAACGACTTCGTTGACTGTGCGGTAGGATAGGATGGACATTACCGGGCCGAAGATTTCTTCTTGCACAATTTTCATGGAGTCGGTACAGTCGGTAAAGATGGTGGGTTGTACCCAGTAGCCGTTGGTGTAGGATTTGTCGTAGTGCGAGGACAGCCAGGAGGGCTTGTCGGGGCCACCGCAGAGCAGCGTGGCTTTGTCTTGCGAGATACCGTGGCGGATGTATGACAGGACCTTGTCGTAGTGTGGTTTTGAGACAAGGGGGCCGAAGTTGGTGTTCGAGTCGAGGACGTCGCCTGCGCGGATATGCTGGATTTTCTCGAGTAGTCGCTTTTCGAACTCTGCTTTCATGGACTCTGGGACGAAGACGCGCGTGCCGTTTGTGCAGACTTGGCCGGTGGAGAAGAAATTCGCCATCATGGCGCCGTCAACGGCTTGGTCAATGTCTGCGTCTGGGAGGATGATGCATGGCGACTTTCCGCCGAGCTCCATTGTGACGTACTTCATGCCTCCAGCAGCGCTGCCTGCTACCTTTGCGCCAGTTGATACCTGGCCGGTAAAGCTGACCTTTGTGATTCCCGGGTGCTGTGTGAGATATGCGCCGACCTCGCCTCCGCCTTGTACTACGTTGAAGACGCCTGCGGGTACGCCGGCTTCCGCATAGATCTCTGCTAGGGCAGTCGAGTGCAGTGGTGTGAACTCTGAGGGCTTATAGACCATGCAGTTCCCGGCCGCCAAGCAAGGCGCTGACTTCCACAACGCGATCTGGATGGGATAATTCCACGCTCCAATTCCTGCGCACACGCCCAGCGAGTTTTTGGTTGTGTATACCCACGCATCTGGTCGCAGTTGTGTTGTCTCGCCGTTCATACCGCCTCCACCCACCATGTTCGCAAAGTATTCGAGGACATCCGCGCCGGTCACTACGTCCACAGTCGAGGTTTCTGAGAAAGGCTTTCCTGTGTCACGGGTCTCGATCCGAGCGAGGTCATCGTTACGCGCGCGTAGAAGGGCTGCCGCTCGCTGGAGGATTCGCGCGCGCTCGATGGGTGGTGTCGCTGACCATGCTGGGAATGCTTTTTGTGCCGAGGTAATCGCCGCATCAATCGCAGCTTGTGTTGTGCTGTGAATGTTCGCAATAGGCTCAGCAGTCGCAGGATCGATGGTCTGGAAAGACGATGTCGAGCTTCCTTGCTGGATCTTGCCGTCGTAATAGGCGAATCGTGGTGCGTATGGGAGAGTCATGGTGGCTGTCGATGCGGAGCAAGGTCGCTTTGGGAGATTGCTGCTGCAATATGAGAAGGTATTTGCGCCTGCACGGAGAACTTCTTGTTTATCAAATTACAGCCTCGATGCAAAATTAGCAATCAGTTTGATGCGCAGCTAGGGCCTTGTCGCAACCTACATCACTCGTGATGGCGATGGAGAGCTCCGCTGCAGTTAATGCGCCTGAGCTTCCTTGGATAGGCAAAATATCCCAGCAACGGTATTACGATAAGATATCTTAGGATCCAGGCCAGTGCATATGGAGGCGTATGTCACAGCAGCAGGACGCGCGAGCGCCTTTCAACGCCGTCCAAGCTGCTCCCAGATATGCGGCATAAAAAGAGGTCCGACGTCTGCCGTGCCCTCACCGCCTGCTGCTATCAGCAAGCGGATCCAGCAATGACAGGGGCTCCCATGTATCGGAACGTGCGTCTGGCGGGGTCGATACGCCGATTGCAGCCAAGGCATCATCGGATAATTTTTCGCTGCGATTTCTGGCGGATTTAATGACCTTCAATATAGATATAATGAGACAATTCAGCTTCCAAGACAGTGGCCATTGCAACAGCAGAATTACTGCCTCCAGCACCATCTTTCTCTGACCGCCTCGCCACACCTGCCGCGATCCAGACCCAAATCGGCTGACAGCGTCAACCTCAACATCATATGGCACGTGCACCCATCCGATCAAACCGAAGAGCCGCCGTCTAGCACGTCTTATCTTGGAAGGACTTTTACATATCTTGCAGGAACTCTATCTTTCATCAACTCCAGCCTCACTGGTGATACATCCCGTCGCCTGATCTGAGCCGATAGCAACAAGTCCCTGCAGCATCCTTTGTTTGGTGAGATATTAAATTTTTCACCGGAAGCCGCTGTACTTAAGACAAGTCCGCGCATTGTCTGTTTGTGAAGAGTCCCAGCAGCACCAAAGCGACGTCCCATCGCTGCAGTCCAAAGTAACAATGTCATTCACGACTGTCACTTCCATCCCCCAGGATGCGTCCTACGACTTCGTCATCGTCGGCGGTGGCACAGCTGGCTGTGTTATTGCCTCTCGGTTGACCGAGTACCTCCCAAACAAAAAGGTCCTTTTGATTGAGGCTGGCCCAAGCGACTTTATGGATGATCGCGTGCTTCTCCTCAAGGACTGGTTGAACCTTCTTGGTGGAGAGCTTGACTACGACTATGGCACCACCGAGCAGCCCATGGGCAACTCTCACATTCGCCATTCCCGCGCCAAGGTATTGGGAGGCTGCTCATCACACAACACCCTCATCTCATTCAGGCCATTTGAGTACGACATCAAGAGATGGGAAGCCCAAGGCTGCAAGGGATGGACCTTCAAGACCTTCATGCGCGTGCTTGACAACCTCCGCAACACCGTGCAGCCCGTGCACGAGAACCACCGAAACCAGCTGTGCCTCGACTGGATCGACTCATGCTCAACCGCCATGGACATTCCCGTGATCCACGACTTTAACCAGGAGATTAAGACCAAGGGCGCCCTCAAGCCCTCTGTCGGTTTCTTCTCCGTCTCCTACAACCCAGATGATGGCCGCCGAAGCAGCGCTAGCGTTGCGTACATCCACCCAATTCTCCGTGGCGAGGAGAAGCGTGAGAACTTGACCGTTCTCACCAACGCCTGGGTCAGCAAGATTAATGTCGCAGGCGACAAGGTCACTGGCATCAACGTCACGTTCCAAGATGGCTCCAAGCGCACGCTCAGCCCCAAGTGCGAGACCATTCTCTGCGCAGGCGCAGTCGACACCCCTCGCCTCATGTTGCTCTCTGGTCTCGGACCCAGGGGCCAGCTCTCTAGTCTTGGCATCCCCGTCGTCAAGGACATCCCCGGTGTCGGCGAGAACCTGCTTGATCACCCCGAAAGCATCATCATCTTCGAGCTGAACAAGCCCGTGCCCGCCAACCAAACCACCATGGATTCAGACGCGGGTATATTCCTGCGCCGCGAAGTCCCCAACGCAGCCGGTAGCGATAGCGACATTGCCGATATCATGATGCATTGCTACCAAATCCCATTCTGCTTGAACACCGCTCGGTAAGTCCAAACCCTCCTTCCTTCCTACCATCACATCACGTGACATCCAACTAACTCGATATCAACAGCCTCGGCTACGACTCCCCCATCGACGCATTCTGTATGACCCCCAACATCCCGCGCCCCCGCTCCCGCGGCCGTATCTACCTAACCAGCTCCGACCCCACCATCAAACCTGCGCTCGACTTCCGCTACTTCACTGATCCCGAGGGCTACGACGCCGCGACCATTGTCGCCGGCCTGAAAGCCGCGCGCAAGATTGCGCAACAGGCTCCGTTTAAGGACTGGATTAAGCGCGAAGTTGCTCCGGGACCGAAGATTCAGACGGACGAGGAATTGAGCGAGTATGGACGTAGGGTGGCGCATACGGTGTACCATCCCGCTGGCACGACCAAAATGGGCGATGTCAAGTCTGATGCGTATGCCGTTGTCGATCCGGAGTTGAAAGTGCGCGGCTTGACGGGCGTCAGAATTGCGGATGCGGGTGTGTTCCCGGAGATGCCGACGATCAATCCTATGTTGACGGTGTTGGGGATCGGAGAGCGCGCGGCGGAGTTGACTGCGGAGAGTTGGGGGTGGAAGGGTTTGGAGAAGGAGAAGTTGTAAGCTGTAAGTTATGATGAGTGTAAAGGGATAGCTTGGGTTTAGGATGGTAAGAGATGGGACGGGAAAATGTATATATTTCATGTTATTTGGAAAAAGGAAATTATGAACCCGATGTTTCTACGTCAATAGACTGTGCCAAGGTTTATATTTTGCGAGGTACCTGTGTGAATATTGTTCAGGTAAGCAATCTCCATGGTGTCGGTTCAGATAGAATACTAAAGTACATTAAAGTTTAAATCGCATTCGATATGCACACTCCATCTGCTCATGCCAATGTCTTGTTTGCCGTACACTTGGGTATATCCTAAACGCCCCCGAATATCCATTTCAACGCCACGTTACGATCGGTACCTCCACTAAGAGATGGCCAATCCGCCCAATTTTTTCCAAACTCCTAGTCATCAAACTCAAAAAGCCTCATCATCCCATCGTTCTCCTCTTCCCTCTCATTCTCGCTATCTTCTCCCGACGACCCTGCAGCCTGTCTTCCAACTCCAGATCCACCGGTTGTCATCGCGTCCTCAAATCCGCTCTTCTGCAACGGATTAGTCACCCATTCCCCCTTAGAACTCTTCTCACGCACGTCCAGCACAAAGGTACCAGCCTTGTCTCCAAACATAGTCGGCTCGCTTCGCACACTCTCCCTCCTCATCCTACACTCTGGAATCTGCTGCTCAGCGCGCTTCTGCTCTTCAGTCCGCCGTTTGCCACTCTTGAGCCATTTGCTGATCGGTTGTGGGAGATTGTCGACGCCGGTGCCGGTGTAGTCTGCGGCCCAGGAGATGAGAGAAAAGGCGCCTTTGTTCGCAGAGCTGAGGGCGGCAGATCCAACGCTCAAGCTGGCTTTTCCGATGCCAGAGCGTGTCAGGGCGGAGGCATAGGAGGCAGTAGCGCTGCTGACTTGGGTGATTGCGGCGGTCGTATCGTTCAGTGCGGTCGGCCAGGTTCCAGGGAAGTCGTAGGATGATGGGCCAGAAGGGGTCTGTGAAGTGGTCAGCTAGGGTATGTAGCAGCGGAGAAGTAGGTCAGGCAAAGATTTGAGGGTATTTTAGGGACAGGGGAAGAGACAGGGTCGCACTCACGTCGCCCACACGTTCAACCAGGTTCCAGCCCTCACTGTCGGTGGACGTCTTGCTCCTTAAATGATGGACTTGCTCAGTGCTGCTGGACTGCTCAGAGTCCTGCCGGCTATGTTGTCGGCTGAACGCAGAGTGTTGGCTCCATTGACGATTTACTGCCTGAGGTCGCTCGCTTGGCTGGCGGGAGTGAGGCTGATGCTGGTCATCTGCGAGCGCGTAGGGGAAATTTTGAGGCTGTATGTGGTACTGGTGAGGGTGAGGCTGTGACTGCTCTTCTGTGTCTAGGCGACTTGCGCGCGAGGCTATGGATGTGTTGCGCCGACGTGCTCTGCCGCGGTCGCTGCTGCCTGCAGCCTTGCGCGAGAGGCCGTCTTGGTCCATCGCGGGTGCTGTGTATGCGAATAAGTGCGTTGCTCTTTCTATATCCCAGGTGATTAGTATATTCTTTCCAAGACGTGCAATGCCAAAAAACACGAAAGTGAAGGTGAAGTGCTGCTGCGCCTGTGTGTGACGGTAAATTGTGCTGGTGTGAATGAGTGACAGAGGAGGAAGAAGCAGAGGTTCAAACGCCCACTGCACGTCACCCCAAAAGGAGTGATGCGACACTGAGGCAACCGGACGGCCGCCAAGGCTGTCGTGGGGAAGAAGGAGCGACCGGTGTGGAGGTCGGTGGTCGGGAACAAACGGCGGGCCCGTTGCACGAAGCACGTTGGGCGGGTGTGGCTGTGCCTTGCCCCCTTCCAACGCCACAGCAGAGCCTACAACAGAACCCCGGTTCTGCTGAATCGATGCCTGAGGTATGCCTCTATTGGATGCAATTGATAAGAACATGAATACTTCTGTGCGGCTGATCATCTCGCCTCTCCTGGTCAATCTAAATGTTCGACACGTCACTCGCATACCTTTAGGCGAATTCATGGTGGTTTTCCATCTCCCAGCGAAGTGTGAAAGGAAACGGTCACATGACCGCAGTAATTTGCCAACCTGAAAACATCTATCAGACAGGCGCAACGACCACACGATGACAGACGTATGCAGCAAGTACTTTGATTGATGTGGGCACATCATCAGAGCAGCACTACCACTTACCCCTCCATTCGCGTCCAAACCTCCATCTCCTTCGGCTGAACATACATCTTCTCCGTAACGCAAAAGTACTCCTGACATGCCTCGTTTTCCGCCGCAGCCTATCGTCTGGTCAGACTCTAGCCCCATCTAGCACCTTGTCATCCACATTCACTAACCTTCATGATCCAAGCAGCGCTTGCGTTCCAATTCTCAATATATTTGTAGGTGCCCGGCTCATTGGGATGCTGGTATAACTCGAATGATACGTGCTCGGGCAGCGTGGCGACGACGGTATGGGCGCGCTTAAGGGCGGCGAGGAAAGCTGGAGCGTCGGCGGGTGCGACGCGAATCGTGACGTGGATAGAGGTGATCAAGACTGGCGACATATTCGTGATCGTGGCAGGAGCTCGTCAATCTCGCAGCGTTGTGGAATTGATATAAGTTATGAGCTTCCGACACTTCCCGTACTTCACGATGTCGGACGCAGCTCTTCTCCGTCCTCTCGTGGCTCGTCTTGAGTTGGTGACGGAACGGTATTTGCAGTCGCCGAAAGTGGTGGAGTTCCGCCTGGCTTCCGATATTGTCCTTAAAACGTCACCGCGGTTCTCGTGGTGCATTGTAAGCCTTGCTAAGTGATGTGAGTAGAGCACTCATGGACGATCGAATTTTGCACTGGCCATGTAGTTATGATTCTTGCTCTCCCGTGTTCACACATTGTAGCCAATGGACGTGGGTGCACTCACACGAGCGCTATTGCGCTGGTTAGAACTTGAACCCGGAGAGTTCGAACCTATATCCTCATTTTCTGTTCCGTTCTTGATTCATCCAATTTGTGGATTTCACAAAAGGTGAGATGGAAGCTTGGCCGAAGATCTCTGCAAGCGTTCAACGTTCAGAAGCGGACCAGAGTGTTATGCTCAAGCATGCCTAGTCCCGTTACCGTGCCTTCTCGTCCTGTTCTTGTGCTGTGGTTTGAAGTTGCCAGGCATCCGTCGATATGCACTGTTTGTCAATGTGTTTGTTCGCGATCCCGCCGCGTGCCGCCAAACGAGCAGAGTGAATCACCCTCAACGTGACCCGCTTGCCAGGACTAATTATCTATTGCGGGTCCCTCCTCTAGGCAGCCTGTCGATACAGCTACTATCACATCGGTCTCTCCTTGTGGGGTGCTAATTGATGCTTGTGCTATGGCTCTACGACGGCTGCCCAATACCCATTGTCGAATCGCTGGTGCTGGTCCTTGCAAGCGCGTGAAAGGTGCTCTCACTCATAGTCGGCGACAGGGGTGATGTTCGGTACGCTGCCCCGCGGGCGCGCCTCCTCCCCGCATGCGCGGCCCTCTGACTATAACTTCATCACTCCCAGCTCTTCCTACTGCTCACGCCAGCCCTCGACCTCAAATTGACTCTCAACTGCTCCAATCAACGACTGCAGAGAATCATCTTGTAGACTCGAGTCCACCGTAGCAGCCTCATAATCTGCACAAAGCGGTCCCTGTCAAAACCCACAGGCCCAGCAATAATCACATTGGTCATGTCCATCGGCTATAACACCGCGCCTCGGCGTAGTAAGTCTCCTTAACCGCAACAATTCCGAATGCCCGTTAACATACTCTAGAAATCCTTTACAGGGGGGAGACTCCCAGCCAATACCTTTTTCGTATCGGCGAACATCTCAAATACCTTCCCGCCGACCACATTCTGGATGCCAAGACCAAGAAGATCATCGCGCAATTCCTGGACAAGGTCATCGTCGCTCCCGAAGATCCGCCTCCTAAACTCGACTATCGTGTCCCTGGAATCAGTGGAGGCGGAAAATATGGCTACTACTCGTCAAGCTGGGATGCGCAGAAGGGCGTCTTCCAGGCGCCAGCTGGTGGTTTCGGCCTTCCGAAGTCGATCAATGGCTCGTTCTGCGTCTCAGATTCGGACTGGTCTCATCTCGTTGCTCCGAACATGGACGGACCAATGGCGCCCGTGACGGCTCGTGCCGCGCACCGTGACCCCCAAAAGCCAATTGCCCGCGGGATGCCCGATCTTAATACTAATCCAGTCCGTTCGGACAACGTCTTTGGCCTTCCTCATGACCAATTCACATCCTTTTGCCATCCGGACGCTCAAACCAATTCTCCATCTTCTTCTCGGCCGCCTCCTCCACTAGTGGTGAAGAACAAGCATCTTCAGCGGGTCCGTAAGCAGATGCGTGCCGAACCTCGTGGTAATGTCCACAGCCCGCCACTGTGCCCTAACTCAGATCCTCGCCCCCTTTCGCGTTGCGCGTCTACAGGCATCTTGCGTCCGGAGGGCCGTACTAAGGAGCCAGAGGCGAAAGTGGAGACTGGAGTCCAAATACCCGCGTCAGGTGTGCTGGACACCAAGCTAGAGGTTGAGGTTGAGGGGCATGGTGTCCTCAAGGCAGATGGGATGTCAGTTGTGAAGAAGGGTATGGTGGAGGAGGTCCACCAGGCCCCACTTCCCCAGCGTGATATTTACCTCGAGGACTCTGGCATCGTGCTAGAAGATACCATTATGTTTGACAATGATGATGACATCAACGTCGATGCCTTTCAAGACAGCATGGCATCCGCCTCTTCCTCGCAGGACACCAATGCGCCTCCAGGCAACACCCTATACACTTTTCCGTCGCAGGACTCAACCTACGGCACCCAGCTGGTCAATTCTCAGGAACTTGACTATTTCTCTCCGTTATCTGCACATCCTGACTCGGACGCCGAGACCTTCACCCCGACCAAGGTGAAGAAGCTGCGGAAGAAGGCAATCCCAAAGCCTGCTGCAATTCGCCGGTCAACTCGCATCAAGGAGAAGTCGGTATCGCAAGCTTCGCAGTCGCAGTCATATCCGTCTTCGACTCTTGGCAAGCGAAATCGCTCCTCACAGACTCCAGATGCTGGCGTGGATGCTCGTGCGGGTGCCGGCGCGGGGTCGAAGCGCAAGCGTAGTAAGCCTTGAGCCCATTGGGTATAAGTTGCTACCTCTTCACCCGTAGATGGACAAGAAGACACGTTCCTGTTTTCGCGGAGCGGTCAGTAGAAGTCAGGAGGACTTCTACATACCTCTAGACGCGCTAACCCCATGTGGCCCAGCCAGACTAAGGCATGGGAGTACGCACATGGAAGGAGCTTGATCGCTCGTACGTCGTCTTCCAGTAGCCTGACGTTCTACACATGTTCGAAGCACGGTTTTGTTGGAAACTGTTTGTTTTGCGATACCCCTTAGACCAATAGAGTGTGCCATAATGAATGGCGCCTAATGATTGAATGGTTTCCTATGTTTACAGTTAGCGGAGCATCTTTTTTAATGTTTGCGCAGTCGTAAAACCTGGAAAATACAACAACAAAAAACCTGAAAGAATGAAAAAGCATGTCCGAAAATTACTTTGTGTTGTCAAGGTGCCATGTGTGCAAAATGGTGATCTCGGCTCCCCTCCCGCGTCACACTCGAAGCATGCAGGCTCAGTCTCGCTCATGCAACTCCGGCCGCATCCACGCTGTAGCGACAAAGTATATGTCCACCTCGTGTCTTCAACGATGCTTTCGTTCGCTCCCCATGCGTGGCCTCTTCTTCCTCTCGACAATAATCGGCCCTCTCTCCATCGTTATGGCCACCAGTAACATCACCATCACTCCAGTGACTCGCATCGCGTGTTTCAAGTTTTATCCTAATGTTACCTCTGGGCAGAAGGGCGGTCGAACAAGCGCATTCCTTGATCTTTATGCACAACATCCCGAGCTTTTACTGGTCCCGCCGCGTGGCGGTCGTCCATTGAACACACCTTTAGACTTGACGAATGTAAAGAGAGACAAGGAATGGGACACTGGCTTCATTGTTGTGTTCAAGGTGTGTCAAGCGTGGACTGTTCAGACGTGGCGAGGCTGACAGACATAGAGTGACGAAGCGAGAAAGGAATTTGATCGCGATCCAGGACATGATAGGCTGAAGGTAAGTGGTTGTTGAAAGAATGGTTACTACGGGAGAGCTGATAGCTATGGAAGAACGAAACGGATCCGTTGTTGCAGCAGGTCTTCGTATATGACTTTATTGAGCAGGAAAACCTGGGCTGGTAGTAGACGGGATGTTAAAATTAGGGCAAGTGACACTAGTGTGGTTGAGGAGGATATGCGCGTCGCGCAAAACGACAGATCTTGTGATCAGGTCCGCCAGCGAATTTCACGTGGACGACCTCAGCCCGAAGATGATGTGTCGCGATGTAAGGATCGCAACTTATATAGACAAGAAAGAGCCCTGGAGTTGAAGCATTGGTGTCTCCAATGGCGGTCTGGAAAGAGCGATTCAATCGACTACCCCGAATGAATTCAGTAATGCAGCGTCTAGTCGCTGCCTTTGATCAGCCTTTCTCTGTTTTCGCTCTGCTTCCCTGGCTTGCTTTTTCTTCTTCCTGTTTGAGACCTGCTCGGCTGGTATCTCAATACCAGTGGATTGGTAAATCTCCTTAATATACTCTATCATGACGCTATGCTCCACTGATACTCTTTTGACTTGACCCGGAACGCCGAACATGTCCGGCAGACTGGGTAACGTCGACATATGCTTGGCGATCACTAAGAGAGACGTGGACAAACTAGGAGAAGTTGCCCGGTCCATGATGAGTCGAACAGCGATGATCTGCTTGAGCATACGCAGTGAGTACATGGCAGCGTGTATACGAGCAGCCAGCTGAATGAAGACCCATGTGTTGTCGAAATCTCCGTTGAGTACCCGTGACAGCAGTGGGATGGCGGGCGGTGTATTCAGCTCCGACAACACGAAGCTCACAGCGAATAGCATCCAGAGAAGCTCGGTTGTCAAATTCTTGGGCTCAGCCCAAATGAATAATGCGCTCAATTGAAACTCGACTTCTTTGGCTGGTGTCCCAAGATCTGTAGCGGAATAAGTATTGATGGTTTGCGGCGATATACCCTGTGCTTTTCTTCGATACTCTTGAATGGTCGACGTCAAAGGCCCAAGTAGCGAGTATGCAAGAACGCGAACATGCTGAGCTACATTCCACGCAGAAGCCTGAATCGGATCTTCGACGAGTAGTGGCAGATATATAAACACGTCTGGAGACTTGAGCAACGAAGAGTGAACAAATTCGGAGACCCGGACATCCAATTCTTGTAAAGGCAGGAGGGGACCAGTGAGTTCTCGCACGTATGCTGGCTCAATGACTGCCTCGGTATAACGCCGGCTGAACTCCAGGTATGCAGGTGCTTCAGTATCGACAGAGCAAGCATCGCTAATCAAGTCGTTCTGACCGTCAGAAGTTCTTTGTTGGATCACCCAAGCGAACGGAACCAAGCTTTTCAGCTTGAGGTTCTGAGCAATAAGACGCGGCGAGTACGCCTTGATACCAGCCAAAGAGTCGACATCCTGGAAGAGGACGATCAATGTTTCCGCATGATAGTCAAAGAGAAGAAGGTCCGTGTCACTAGTGAAGATGATAGAGCGAGGAATGTTCTTGGCTAGAAGTCCGCAGTAGTCGTCAGCCTCTCCTGGCACGATCTTGGATCTGGACGCAAATTGCGCGTTGCTCAGGGCCTCTCTGAGCGATGGAGCAAGGAACGCATACGACGTCGAGCCCAGATATGTGGGAACGGGACATGCAGTACTCGCATAGCTGGCACGCAATTGCTGGATCCGACGATTGTTCTGCTCCGTTCGCGCAAGTCTCTCAGCTCGCTTTGATACAGGTAGTGCACCATCGAAAAGCACTTCCGACCTGCATGCAGATATCAGCAACTGTAACAAAGTGCTTGAGACTTATGAGAGAGCCTTTTGTGCGCATAGATGAATTGTTGTGTGAAACAGGAAGGCACGCACCTCACCGGAAGATCGCATACAAATCTCAAACAATGCGCTCGGGTTGTACGAGTCCAAAAGTAACAGCTGCCACTCACACCTCAATGCCACGGTCCTCTAAGGAGCACAACCAACGGATTCCCTCGTTGTTAATATCGGCATAGGACGGGATCCTTAATTGACTGGCGGCACCACTGAGGGCAAGCTTGTGGGCTTGGTATGCCAAACTCGGACCATCAATGATCGCCGTATAGCCCTCAAGCTGCTGATCTGAATATCGGGTAGCATAGGGTTCGAGGCGCCTAGCGAGGCCCGCAATCCCCATTTTTGGCAAGGAAATCCAGGATAATGCTCGTCCTAGCCACCCACGAGGAAGATAAGTGTCGAAAGATCCAAGGATGAGCAAGCGTTGAGCAGTTCTGTAGCTCCAGAAGTCGGGACGAAAATTGTTCTGCACAGTCGAGGCGAATATGCAGGGTCCAGAAGCCGCAATGCGAGTGAAGGATTTTAGCCGAAGAAGCAAATCCCCACTGCCGACGATTGCCAGCCAGGTAATCCAGCGGATGCTCGCGAGATCGCCACAAGCTCGACGTTCCCGACCGCTGTTGAGAAAATGGTTGAGGGTGACAGCTCAAAGTGGCGGCATTCTTTCCCGTCCTGAGCTAGACTGGCGCACTGACAGCGTCATCCCGCGTGGTGGGGAAGGGTCGAGCTGCCCCTCACCGAGCTCAAAAGTTGGAGGCGTCGCTGCACCAACTCCCCAATTGTTTCAATTGTACCGAATTTCGCATTGAATTCAATACATCAAGCAATATGAGCATCCGCACAGTCGAATTGAAGCCCTTCCAGGACCAGAAGCCCGGAACGTAAGTGATAACCTCTGTTTATGCCCTGACCGCAACTTCTCTTGGTAAGGCCTGAGCTCTGTTGTGAGCTTCAAAATAGCTATTCCGCGCCACACACGCTCTGAAAGTTCGAAATCCACAACAACTCCTATATCTTTGCCTTGAGAAGAATCTCAAAGCTGACCATACTTTAGATCTGGTCTTCGTAAGAAGGTCAAGGTCTTCCAGCAAGACCACTACTCAGAGGCATTCATCACCAGTATTTTACTGTCGATTCCTGAAGGCGTCAAGGACTCATTCCTCGTCATCGGTGGTGATGGTCGCTATTGGAACCCCGAGGTGACCCAATTGATCGCGAAGATTGGTGCCGCGTACGGCGTCAAGAAGCTCTTGATCGGCCAAAATGGCATTCTCAGCACACCAGCCGCGAGTCATGTTATCCGGATACGAAAAGCTACTGGTGGGATCCTCCTCACAGCCAGCCACAACCCCGGAGGTAAGTCACAAAAGCGAGACATGGAGCTCTCGAATCGCTTAGCTCTGAAATACGAAAGCTCACGATGAACAGGCCCCACCGAGGACTTCGGTATCAAGTACAACCTTGCCAATGGTGCCCCGGCACCGGAGAGCGTCACGAACAAGATCTACGAGACCTCGAAGAGCCTCACTTCCTACAAAATCGCTGATATTCCCGATGTCGACCTCAGCAAGATCGGAACACAAAAGGTTGGCGATCTTGAGGTTGAGATCCTGCACTCGACCGAGGACTACCTAAAGATGCTCAAGGACATCTTCGACTTCGACCTGATCAAGTCATTTCTCAAGCAACACGCCGACTTCAAGGTACTCTTCGATGGCCTCAGTGGTGTGACTGGCTCGTACGGTGTCGATATCTTCGAGAAGGAGTTGGGTATTCCCAACAGCACACAGAACTGCGTTCCCCTACCCGACTTCGGTGGCCACCACCCCGATCCCAATCTCGTATACGCCAAGTCCCTGGTCGATGCTGTTGACAAGAACGGCATCCACTTCGGTGCCGCCAGTGATGGTGATGGTGACCGTAACATGATCTACGGCGCGAAGACATTCGTGTCGCCTGGTGACAGCTTGGCCATCATCGCACACCACGCCGAGCTCATTCCATACTTCAAGAAGCAGGGCATCTACGGCCTTGCACGAAGCATGCCCACTTCTGGTGCGATCGACCTCGTCGCGAAGAAGAAGGGCGTCGAGTGCTACGAAGTTCCTACGGGCTGGAAGTTCTTCTGTGGACTCTTTGACTCAGACAAGATGAACATCTGCGGTGAAGAGAGTTTCGGAACCGGCAGCAACCACATTCGTGAGAAGGATGGACTTTGGGCCGTAGTCGCGTGGCTGAATATTCTTGCGGGCGTCGGACAGCAGTCAGGCACAACACCTAGCATTGCTTCAGTACAAAAGGACTTCTGGAAGACATACGGACGCACATTTTTCACTCGCTACGACTATGAAGGATGCGAGACCGAGGGTGCTAACAAGGTCACTAGCCACATGAAGGAGCTCATCACCACCAAGAAGGACGAGTTCGTTGGCTCAACTGTCGCTGGCCGCAAGGTTGTTGAGGCTGATGACTTCTCATACACCGACCTTGATGGCAGTGTCAGTAAGAACCAGGGTATCTACGTCAAATTCGACGATGGTAGCCGTATCGTCGTGCGCCTGTCTGGTACAGGCAGCAGCGGCGCCACCATCCGTCTCTACATTGAGAAGCACACCAGCGATGAGTCGACATACGATCTCGACGCTCAGGAGTACCTCAAGGACAACGTCAAGCTCGCAACCGATCTTCTCAAGCTCCAGGAGTACATTGGCCGCACCGAGCCTGATGTCAAGACCTAAGCGAAAGCGGCGAGCAGTGCATTGAGGAAGAATAATTGTAGACTGTACCTAGTATGAGATACGATATATGACTGCAAATGCGAAAGCGTTGCGACAATAGGCTGTCTTTTTAAGTGCGCCCGGTGCCAGGCTAAAGTTACTCTCAATGCGCACATAATTACCGCGCACAAAAGAAATGTAGAGGCGCGTCATGACTACCTTAAGGTTGCGCGCGATGGTGGCTTAGCGGGGCGACGTCATTTCCACTATCGCAAACAAGCCGTCTCCATAACACCAGCATTGACCCTTTTGCCTCCCCGCCTTTCGTACACCCGCCGCTTTCAGACCGATTCTACTACGAACGTTACGGACGACTTAAATTACACACCTCTCCACCATATCACACCGGCCTACATACCACAAACATGGCTGAGAAGGAAGGCTCTGCTGTACCGCCCCAGTCGAAAGGCTCCTGGTCGAGCTTCCTCAAGGTATAAATCTGGAGGATAATAAAACACGCATACTGACCCTCTGGCAGTCAATAGCCTCCTTCAATGGCGACCTCTCGACGATGACCGCACCGGCCTTCATTTTATCCACCAAGTCGCTCACCGAGTTCTCGTCGTACTGGACCGAGCACCCTTCAATATTCGTCGCACCCGCCGCGGAGAAGGACCCAGCTAAGCGCGCGTTGCTTGTCCTCAAGTGGTTCATCAGCACATTGAAGCAGCAGTACGCCAGTCGCAGCGAGAAACTCGGCAGCGAGAAGAAGCCTTTGAATCCTTTCCTGGGCGAGTTGTTCCTGGGCAAGTGGGAGGACCAGGCAGGCACGACTCAGCTCGTCAGCGAGCAAGTCAGGTACGGAGTGCCTCCGATAGGTGTGCGCCATGTCTGCTAACGCGACGAGCTCAGTCATCATCCTCCCGTCACGGCTTACTGCATCTGGAACGCCCAGCATGGCGTGCGTTTGCAGGGCTACAACGCGCAGAAGGCCTCCTTCAAGACGACTATCAATGTCAAGGTGCGTTAGAAGCGCTACAAGATCGAGGACTGGTGCTAACATTTACTAGCAAGTCGGCCATGCGGTTCTCCATCTCGACCAATGGGATGAGGACTACCTGATCACTCTCCCCGCCCTCCATATCGAAGGCCTCATCACAGGCTCGCCCTACGTCGAGCTGAACGGCTGCACCTACATCCAATCATCTACCGGCTACACCGCGCGCATCGATTACAGTGGCAAGGGATGGGTATCCGGAAAGAAGAACACATTCTCAGCGGTCCTGTACCCTGAAGGCAAGGAGAAGGACGTCCTCTACAAAGTCGACGGGCAATGGACAGACACATGGCAGATAAAGGACGCGAAGACAAAGGCAGTCGTCGATACCTTTGATCCTAAGGTCATCAAGACGACTCCCCTGACTGTCGCACCCATCGAAGAGCAAGATCCTTTCGAGACAAGGCGCGCATGGAAGAAGGTTGCAGACGCCATCAACAAGGGCAATCTCGACACTACGTCTGCCGAGAAGACCATCATCGAGACGCGGCAGCGCGAGATGCGAAAGGAGGAGAAGGACGCGGGCAAAGAATGGGAGCGCAAGTTCTTCACCCGTGCAGCCAAGTATCCAACGTTTCAGCGCTTGGCAGCAAAAATTGGGGAGCCCGTCAACGACAGCCAGACCAACGGCGTGTGGGAGTTTGACCAAGAGAAGGCGAGTGCGGCCAAGTCGCCATTCCACCCGCAGGTCAATCCGCCGATCTATGAGAGGAAATGAAGCAGCTGAGTGCTGCTTCTTGACATTACGATGTTATGATATATCTGGCTATCGAATACTAATGTAATGATTTATAGGGCCAAAGCATGGGCTATCCTAAAAAGAGGGCCACAATTGGGCGGATCGTATGCTAAGGTCTGACCGCACGATTTCGAGAAAGTACATGTTACAAAAGCTGTGTGTTACGACAGGAGGAGCCGCTATTATTACAATTGACATAACCGCGCCTACACCTAATATATCTCATCCTCGCGACCCGTTGCACGCATCCGAGAATTTGTGATCTTGTTCTCCGCCCACTTTACAACCACGTGAGGGACTTGAGCGAGCCCGGGAATGAAGTCGGCGCACTTTCCATTCGTGTGCTTTGAAACAAGATATCGGCACTTGCACACAGACTAAGGTAGTTCGACATCCGCTGTCAGTGCAGAGATCATATTTGTTCAAGTCGAATGGCGTTCTGAAATCCACAGGACCTACGCTCGTGTTCAGTAAGACGTCCAGCGGGCTTTCCAACTGGCCATCTGAAACTTCGTAGCGGATAGGTGCGTCACCACGGGGTCTAGGTGGGGTTTTGCGCTCTTTGTTAGTCCGTTTGGAGTAGTTTGTTGAGTCAGGTATGCAGAGTGTTGTGTTATCCCAGGTGGCTGTTGCGACGTCCCTCCATAGCTGACTCGTGTTGTAGACATTCCTGGGGGTGTAGTACAACCGACAATCGGATGCGTCGTAGCGAAATTGTAATGGGGTCAAGTCGTTGGGCCGCATTTGATCGCGAATGTTGATCGACGATACTTCGTGAACATGCCGGTGTCCTCGCGTGAAGGTAGTTGGTCAAAGGCGGCCGCATTGTTGGCGAGCGTTATCAGGTTGTTGATTTCATAATCGAGACGATTCGACGTGTAAACAGCGGCTCCGCGATTGCCACTTGCTGTTCGCATTGCTCCGTGCTCTGGACGTCCTCCTACTGTTATTGTTCGTACGCCTGCCACTTCTGTCATGAGTTCGACAAACAGTGCGCAGGCGGAAGAACACAATCCATCTGTGAACTGGCTAGGGAGTTAGTCATTGGACTAACAGCCGTCGAAAGTTACCTACCAGGACGATCTCATCGGGAGTCCAGCTTCCGTTCGTCACAACGTAGCTCAAGTTCACCCAAGGTTCGTAAGTCCATCCGAACATATCGTAGTCGAAAACTTTGTCACTCAGATTGTAAAGTTGCTATGGTTCTCGTCAGCAATCGGAAGGCATATCAAAGATGCCCGGCGCACCGTTTGAGAGAATTTATCGTTGCGATCTAGGATGGGTCCGAAATACTCTGACCATGATGCGAAATTTCGTCCTGTAGCGGCATTGATCCGTTTTACTGCGACCCACTCTAAAGCCGCAGAATCCTGAGACCCAAAAGAATCGGGGTCCAACGACTGCCACCATTCAGTGTATGCCGTACCAAGTATGTCTGCAAATTGATGGCTTCGGATGCGACTCCCTGTATATGGCGGTATCGTAGGAAAGAACTGTTGGAACGTCGTCATGGCGAGCAAGACTAGCCTGAGTTTGCGACGTCCGACTCGCTTGCCGTGCGAGGCTACCTCATTCCCGGACGACTTGAGAGAAATACGTCCGTCAGAACTCATATTTTCGCGCGTGCAGAAAGAGATATTCCATGGAACTACGAGGTTATAGTCGACGAGGAACTCCCTGAAGCTCTACTCAGGCTATCAAACTTCCACCTCTTGCCACTCGTTGCTCGGAAGACGAGCGATGATGAGAGCGCATGTGATGGTAGCGCACTCGTACTCATTGTAACTCATGATTACCGGACACTTTCTCATACGAAACTCATGAAACAACTGTTTCATCTGGTGAGCTTCTATGGGCCTTATCATCTCGGAGGCAAAGCTCATGCAGCCCGGAAGTCTGATCTGCGGAGAGGCATTGATGGCCTAAATGCATGCCTTCATAAAGTAGCAAAGCAAGATCGAGAACTGCGATGTAGAGGAGAAAATGTATTCCGCAGGGTCGGCGTAGTCCACTTCAACGATCTTTCCAGAAAAGAGTAGGAGAAGATCAAGGCGAACGAAGAAGAATTGATCTGGCTTGATTGATTGGAACACTTTGTCAAAAAAGAGGTTGAGGCAACAAGAAGCACAAGAATACACGACAGGGGGTATTCGCTTGTATTCACCCAAATAATTACCAATCCGCCGGTACGTTGCTTGAACAAGGCTGTGTACGTCGTTTGTCGCCTTACTGTCGGGGCGCTGTGATCCTGCAAGCACCGTAATTTCTTCCATAGGGCTCCAGGTTTACGCTGAGCATGGTCATTTGGACGACTTTATGTGTTAGCTAGTATAGAGTAGCTACGATCTTTCCGTAGCTTAGGATTTTCCGGCGCTTGCTTCAAAGAGGGATATCACATATTTGCAATCGACGGCCTTACTGAACCCATGCTCCTGCGGCCTATCGGTACTAGTAGCTATCGCACTGTGAGCAAGTGCTATTTGTGGTCTGCGTTCAACCTCGAGTACTGGCATCCTGGATCTTTCAAGGGCCGATGGCTAGCTCCGCCCTATATACACGGTCAGCGGTTGGACCAACCGGGGATGATCGAGATATATTGAAAGGCATACATTTCGTCGTCATCATGGGCAAGACATGTAGAAGGTCATCTTGGTTCTTAGGCGATACTCGATGACTTTGGCGACATGAAGGGAATTGCCACACGTGATGCGTTCGGGTATTGCTTTTGAATTCGAAAGCTCTCATGAATTTTGGCAGTCCAATTTTCGTGAAATGCAGTGCCAAAGCAGTATACGAAGAATTCGGATGCTCTGGAACCTGGTAGGACTATTCATGCGCCACGACGGGCAGGAAGTCATCGAATACATTTTCGGCTGTTTGAAAGATCACTCAGCTACGTGTTTATCTAAATTCTAATCTTGTGTGCTGCGTGCAGACCGCTGGAAATCATGAATACAGTCAGTAGCGATATTTGTAGATAATTTCGCATCGTGTTTGTCTTTGGCACTTTTTCAATGTTGTGGACTACCACGCATACACCAGAACATCGTATGTCCGGCTCGGACTTTTCAGGAAGGGCGTGAGGCGCAGCGACCGAGATCCAAATAATTCTGGAAGACCTGTAGGCCTCGATGCTTGGAAAGAATGCTAGCGACAACAGAATCGAGCATGTTGCATGTTCGCAAGAAGTATACATATCGAGCGTCGGCACGTTTTCCCATGCTGGATCTTCCTATTTCTTCGCTGATGTTGAAACAACACCCCGGCTTCAACAGTGCGGAGTGAATCATGGAAGAAATGGCGGAAATATCGTCTTGGTCATAGCGAGGATGTTTGATCCTTTTGGTCGCGAAGACCATATGCCATGCCACGCGCTCTTCTGCTTGGG
This sequence comes from Setomelanomma holmii, assembly GCA_010015745.1. Classification (NCBI taxonomy): domain Eukaryota; kingdom Fungi; phylum Ascomycota; class Dothideomycetes; order Pleosporales; family Phaeosphaeriaceae; genus Setomelanomma; species Setomelanomma holmii. Next base: position 51,718 of record ML978248.1, read on the forward strand.
CTGATCTGGCATTTATGATGGACAGGAGGTCACTCCGTATTTAGATGGTGGTGGAGCGACTTCCAGCGGCGATATCGATGGGCCTATATACTTGTGCGGCTAAGAAAGCGGTGAAAGGATGTGGTCAGATATTGCATATTATCTAGCTACAAATCACGCTGTAGCTTAGGCACGCCAAAGGCGTCGAGAAGAGTCTCAGTCATTTTCATTCCAGCAATTGGTGCAACCTCACACGCTACAGTAGAGTTTGGAGCTCGTGCTTTCAACGATATGTTCGGTGGCACTGGGGCCTTCTGTATGATTCCAATGGTCTTAAGAAATTATTCTCGTCTTTCCTGGCAAGGTCTTATATCCATCCAACATTCATCTTCGTCCACCGATCGCGAGGCTCATACCACTTTAGATATTTCCCTCTTCACAACATTCCTTCACGTTCTTCCCAGCATAAGCCACGCCCCACCACCAACCTTCAAATTCTCCGCCAGCTCAAAGACTCGTTGATCCATCTGCTCTAAGCCAGTCCCATCTCTTCATGTAAAGTATCGCTCTCCTCGTCTGACTCCAGCATCCGTGAGATTGATATACAGATCACAGCGTCGTTATGCACCACGCCATCTCCTGCAGCCACATATGCGTCTAGCACTTGCCGCAACTGCGTTAACAATCGTGAGTGCAGCACTTTCTGCCGAATGAGGTCCAGTCCGGACTGTCCGAAAGAATGTGCGGAAGATAGAAATTGTTCTCGAACGTCGTGTATAGAGCGTTGGTACTTGATCCATGCGCTCAACACTCGGGAAAATGCGATCGAGAGTTTCGCGTCATCGAGAAGTGTGGGTAACCTCGGCATCAAGGTCGCGAGTTCTTGTCCTATCTTAGCAAGCTGTGCGGGATCTTGATGTCTATCTGATGTACCCATCTTCAGAAAGTCCAGGAAGGCTTGTGTCAGGGAAGCCCCAGGAGGTGGTCCAGGCGTTACAGCGGAGGTGCGTGTGCGTTTTGCGAGGCCCTGGCCCGCCAAATCGATGAATGTCCCATCTTCCGGTGTTTTGCGCTTCATAAGCGCTGGCTTTTCTATCACTTTGGATTTCGCGGACTGAGAAGATGTGAGACACCGGGGTTGATCTTCAGGAGGCGTCGTGAAGGTTCCCTTTACTGGAAACTTAGGTTTCGCCTTTGGAATGTCTCGTTGCGCTTCAATTCCATCTGCTACCATCGAGATGGAGCCATACGACTTTATTGGCACGACGAATGCAGCTCCGTCAGATCATACGTCCGTGAGCGTAACCAGGGCACGCTTTCGTGCCTGTTTAGTGTCTCCAAACTTGACCAGTTCATCGAATGTCCGCTTAAAAATCCACCGATGCAGATGCAATCACATCATTTTCTGATCTTCGTCGTTCTCATATTACAAGTCCTTCAGGTAATCTCTCTCCTTGCCTGCCTTTAGGAGCAGCGAACGATCTGCATCCTGTCCCCAGATCTTTGGTGCAAAATGGTCGAGGAGAGCGCTGGTATCGTCATTGAGGTAGTCATTATTGGTAGCCGCGCGAACCAGTTCGTCAGTGGACGAGGTGGCATAGAGGGTGGTGGCGAGTCGATTTACTTCCTCGCTTAAGACGATGCCAACAGGGTGGTGGTGGTGTACTGTAACTCTGGATTGGTTGCGGTGGGCTTTAAGACCGAGCTTGGAGAGCACTGTCTTTATTGAGATGCCAGTACGTCCTGTGAAGCGGCTCCAGTCTGCCTCACTCCAATAGTCGTCGAGCTGCAGGCCTTTGCGCCACGAGACATAGCTGGTGCTTCTGGTTTCTGCCTAAGCAGTGATTGAAGAAGTGTCCAGCTGCCAAATACTAGCAGGAAAGGTTGCTTCTGCTGAGCTTCGTCGGGAGCTTTGAGCGGGGGCCGGGTCAATCGATGCCCGAACAGTGACTTGGGAACTGCGTGCGCGAAACGCAAGCGAAGACTCCTGGTCATCGATCATAAGTTCCATGTGGCCCGTTATTGCGGCGAGTAGTGGGTATGAGAAGACCGCATTGGCTTGCCATAGACTGACTGTAAGCTTTGATGGCCTCCGGTGAGGCGAGCATGGAAGGAGCGGCCGGACGCGCTTTCATATGTGGTAGTCCAAGATCTCGAGGCAGATTATGATGGTCTTCTGGCTTCATAGCAGGACGTGTGACTGGCGGAGTTTTTAGCACTTTGTCCGATGTCAATGTTGATGTTGTAGGTTTGTCGATTGCTTGTGAGCTGTCATTCGTTGCGACACCAGAGGCTGAGGACATACATGCTGCAGCATCAGGACCTTTCGGCGACCCAGTCTCAGCCCGACTCATTATGTCTTCTAGCCCGGTTGTCAAGTGCTCGTTGACTTCAAAGGTTGCGCTGGATAGTGTCGGAGCTACCCTTCGTAAGGCAACAATCTGGTTAGATGTTGACTCATCGTCATTTTGCACCTGATCTTCTGGATCGGTCACATCAATGGACATAGTAGGTACATCAGCGCGACCGGTTTCGTCCTGGCTTGGAGATGTCGGAAATTCCGTATGCCGCAGTAACGAGAGCACTTCCTGCGCCGTCGCTCCTTTCAATTTAACCACCGTGACGTCAGCCACCTCGGTGTTCTTCATTGGGTTATCGCCCAAGTCCAGCATCGCGAGAGGCTGATTGACCACTGATAGGTCAGGAGTGAAGCGACGAGCTGGCGCCTGCTGTTCCGCTGTCGTCTGCGCCGAGACCTGCTACTGCGTGTACTCCTGATACCTCATCGTGTTCGTAGCACGGAACACGATCCAAGACTGCAAGTGTTCCCGAATAACCTCGCAATGCTCCGGATCTTCGTACACCAAATCGCGCTTGTAACCCTCTACGCCATCGCTCGCTTTGGACAGCCAGCCCCGCGCTTAGTCCATACTCTAGACAACCGCCCCATATTGTTCGAGAAGCTGTTCGATTAGAGGCCGAAGCACTTCAGGGTGGTTCACCACTTCTGGAGGTACTGTATTGGCGATTTCTGCCACATCTTTAGCCAGTGATTTCACGTTCGCGTTCGCAAAGTTCCAGATGGTCCCGCTAAGATAGGATGTTTGTGAAAGGCCGAGGCGGCGGAGGAGTGTGGTCTCATCTGGGGAGGACATTTCGGCAGCCATCGTCGTGGTTGAATAAGTCGTCGTTGAGAAGATTGTAGTCAACGAATCCTCAATGACGGATGTGATTGATACATAAGTGCTCGCAGGGATAAGAGGATCGCACAAGATCAACGCTGGCGCACACAGTGAACCAAACGCGGTCCCTCCGTGCCAGCGAGTGAAAGTATATATAGTACACGCGCAAGGTCACGTTCAGGCCCGGATAACAGATCGTCACACTTCCAAAGCCCTCTCCTTTCTCTAGCCAATTCCCTCAATGGTCCATGACCCCAATCTCGCTCCCAATAACCATCTCCACCCTCTTATCAAGCGCCCCCGAACTTGTCTCCCACATATCCACTTCCTCCTTACCACTCGTACCCTGCATCTGCGAGAACAGCAGCGCAACAACCTGATACTCTCTGATCTTCCTGATATGAAAGTCATACGTCGCCGTACTCCACTTTGTCCACAGAGATCGCAAGCGAACGGCCAGAGCCACACGTAGTGGGTTGGTCACGTGGTTTGCGGAATGGTTCCAAGTAAGCAGAGCGCGCTGGAGCTTTAGCCATGCTAGAAGAACTGTGTCGAATGTGCGGTAGTAAGTAGTAGTGGCAGTCTGAAATTACGTCCTATTGGTTTTCCATTCGACGTCGAGGACGTTGAGCACGGCTGATTTGTCGCTGGATGGACCGGGGTCTTAGACGTATTTGAGGAGGTTTGGGAAGGGCGATTGACGTTGTGGTCGAGGGAGTGCAAGGGCGGTCGGGAGATTATTGTGCTGAATGTGGCTGGGAAATACGTTCATGCCAGGACGCGCACGCGAATTGCTCGCCGTAGATTCTGCCGTTCGATCGAAGAAAGTTAAGCTGCTTTGCCTGTTCTGCGACAGTATCGGAGCTGGTCGATGGAAGGTGTCCGAAGCATCTTGTGTACCATCGAGATTCAAGTCGATCACTGGTCGCTGGACGTGACTTGCAGTTTGGATGTTGTTGTTGCTCTCTAATATCGCGCGTGCGAGACCATCCAAGATGTTGCCATCCGGTGTAGCGGCGGGATTGGTAATCACGACACTGTCCCGAGGAAGCGCTGGTGTAGCATTCGCATCATCTACACCCTGATTGCGCTCTTTGAGTAGAACTTACCGCATCTTGTTGAAGGATCTCAGAAAATCCAGAGATGAAAGTGCAGCCTGATGCTGTGACCTAGCCTTAGTAAATGCTCTTGCATTGTATATAGACGGAGAAACCTACTGCGCCCTATCACGATCTCAGACCAAGTGGTACGGGTACAGAAAATAGGCACCAGGCGTCCTCACATGCGAACCATGCACATTCTTGATGTCCCATATGTCTTCGCCATACCGATCCAGCAAATTGTCGATGTCGCTGCCGAAATCACAGCCATATGTCGCGGCGTACACGAGCTGCTCGTGAGCGATAGAGTCCTGTATGCGGTGCGCAAGTTCGGCATAATCGACAGAAAGATCGTGTGTGGGCGTATAGCTGAAGGCATGGGTGCCCAATCTTCCCGTCGATCCATAGGGTGGCTGAGGGACAAGAGCCAGACACTCGAAGACCATAGTCAGACTCAAAGCCGCTGTTGCCGCCCCTGACACGCTGCCAGCATTTCTCGTCCAGAGGTTGTGACAATGGCAGCCATTTGAGCAAAGGCCGGTGTACCTTGGCTGAAGTGGAGGGCAACATCTTGCTGCGTATCAGGTAAAGAGCGTCTGTTTAGGTCGGGTCGACGTACATATCGTGGTGGGAAACGTTGGCGTTGTGAGGGTCGAGTAACGCGTTGTTTGTTTGACAAGAGATGAGGTGAAAGTGGCTGCGAGCTCGTTGTGACGTAACGCGACTGCACGACCACAGCCTCGTTTTTTTTTTTGAACCCGTTTGAGTCATCCGAAAGTAAGCTCTTCCTCCTACGAATACTCTATGCTTTGAGTGTGGCGTGCAGGTATACGAGTGCTGCTGAAAGCTCGACCACGTCTCGTTTCTGGGTGCTCGGAGGTTTCCAGCGCAGTATGGTGTTCGTGACAGACTCCTAGATAATCAAGACGGTCTTTGAACAATGCAGTAATCGGCTAGGGTGCTCTGATAAGTTTCTTCACCTGTCGTCCTCTTCACCTCCCACATCTCTCCTCATCCCACCCCCCAACATCCCCATAAACCCCAAAGTTCCGCTCCTAACCACCATCTCAACCCTCTTCTCCAATCCCTGCAAGCCCTCCGCAAATATCCCCATCCCCTCTGCACCCCAAGTACCCACCATATGTGCAAACAGCAGACTCAAAACATAATGTCCCGAGCACTGACCTCCTCGCGTAGCGTACTTCGTCGTGCTCCAAGTCAAGTATTTCGTTCGAAGCTGGTTCCATATGAGAAAGCGCGAGGCCTTGTGACTACCGTTGCCGTCTGAGATGTTGATGAGAGTCAGGCTGGTGAGGTAGATGCGCTGGAGGTCGAGCCACGCAAAGAGGACGGAGTCAAAGGTGTTGTAGAGGGTTTTGGCGGTGGTGCGGTAGTGTGCAGCGTTTCCTTTCCATTCCGTTTCGATCTGATCGAGGATCTTGGACTTGTCGGTACGCTTGTCCATATCGTAGATGTATTTGATGATGCTCTCTGAAAGGCGGTATCGCCGAAGCTGCTGTGTGACAAGAGTGCTAGTCGATGCCATTGCTTCTTGCGGCTGGTCGATTGGTTCGATGGTGGGTTGTCGGAATGTTGGAGTGTCGATTGCATTGTTTGGCCGGTATGGTACGAATGCACGTCCAGAGGTAGTTTGCTTCCATTTGGCTGTCGTCTTTGTGCTAGACAATGCATCAGCATTATGTAGGTCATTGCTGCAGCGGATTGCAGCGGCTGGATGTCCCGGTGTATCCATGCCGAAATCGTGTGCAGCGTTGTCAAGGCCTCCTCCTGAGGCGTTGAATGGCAACTCGCCTTGGGCCAGTCTCGGATGATCAGCCACGCCATCTTGAGGTGGTAGGGCCGCCACTACACTTTCGCGAAATCTTCCGGTCGGCAGCCCGCTTTGTGTTAAACGCCCTGATACAAGTCCATTGGCGTACGTGTCGTCGAATGCTGAGCCAAACATCAGTGCGGATGCTACAAACATTCGTTGGAAGACGGGACACACCATTGTCGATTAGTGTCATCCTCTCACACCAAGTGTTTCTTGTAAGAAGACTCATCGTCGGGCTCTCTCAAGTGCGATCGATTGGTCAACTTTCCGCTCCATATGGCGGCACCATACCTCTCCAATAATGCATCGATATCAAGGTCGAACATGCTGTTTGTTGCGGCGACCCGTACAAGTTGGTCGCGGGTCAAGGCTTTCTGCATGCGAGTTGCCAGCGCTAGGGTCTCCGTCGAGAGCGCCATGACAGACGGATGACTGAATTTTGCGCTCTTTGCACCGTCTCCACCCTCTGGCATGACGAGCCCGAGCCATTCGTAAATACGGTGCAAGGTGACGCCGTTCCCTCCAGACATAAAAGAACGCCAATTGATGTCACTCCAGTCCTCTGTTTGAGGAAAGGGTCTGTGTTGTCCTGGCATTTTCGATGATCGATGTAGGCTGGGTGTATTCAAACTCGATGACGAAAGCTTTTTTGGCGAGTAAACAGAGGCGAAGGTGCAGATGTAGGAGGCCGTTAGTAGGTCTCATGGACAGCTAATCAGTCGTGCCTTCATTGGCTCGCGAGGTGAAGGTGCCAAGTAGACAGAGTGAGAGCGAAAAAGGTATTTTGCGAGTTGACCACAAGGTCGTCGATATGTGTCGACTTGTCAAGGTTTGTCTGGCTCCATACTCCCAGTAGGCTGCTTCTTGTCACTCTTCTTCTCAGCTTCTGCCTTGTCCGTGCTCTCACTCTCTGCCATCATCTTGGCATCCTGCATCGCCGCTACCTTCGTCTTTGTCGGATGACCTGGTGAAGTTGCACTTTTCTCAGGTGCCGCCGTCTGCTGAGCATCCTCAACCTCATTCTGCCGCCTCTTCTCTTCCAGCATCTTCCTCCTCCCCTCCATTTCCCACCAAATCCCATCCACCGCCCTCAACAACCTCCTCCCATCCTCCAAATCCCGCCTCCACCCATCTCTTCTCCACCTCTCATACCCCTCATCCCGCACCAACTCGTCAAACCTCTTCACCTCCGCGGCGATCTGCGCCTGGAACTTCTCCACCTCTTGCATCAACAGCGTCGGATCATGCCTTTCATACGCACCCACACTCTTCGCCGATTCCGGGAGCCACGATTCGAGACTCTCGTCGCCTGCTTCGAGGGCAGCTTTGTGCCGCAGCGACATGCGCCATTGCGCAAGTTTATTGTCAATGGCACAAGCAGCGGTGTGCGTGCGGTTGTATGCGATTTGGCAGAGCATGATTTCCAGTAAGCGTTGGTGACGTTCGTCGTCGTCTCGATACTTAGTATGACAGTAATCGTACTCTTTTTGTGCGCTCATGAAGAGGATGTATTCGCCTTCTCGAAGTAGTGCGTCTCTTTCAGCCTCGAGTTCAGCCATCTTATCGCGTGTGGACTCGACGTTGATGTTTGCGAGGTCGTCGACGTAGTCGAAGGGTTGGGTGTAGAAGGGCTCTTCTTGTTCTGTTTGCTCGATTGGTGTGGACGTGTTTGAATCTGCCTTAGAGGCTGCGGTCTTATTCTTCATGATGCGTCCGCTGTAGTCGTCTGGCTGATCGAAGACAGTGTCTGGCAGGTTGCTCGTGTACCAGAGCCCGTTATGCCGAACATACTGCTGTACGACTGGATCGAACTTCGCCATAAGCAACTTGTCCCAGAATATGGCCCAAAATTCCAACGACCTCCTCTTCAGTCTCCGATCCAGTCGCCTGTACGCCTTTTGCCGCTCGCCAGTATGTTGCAGATATCCATGCGCTCCAAGTACGCCAGCACACGCGCCAATGTTGGTCATGCCCAAACATCGTGTCCACCGTGGTATCGCCGGCCGCCTCATGAACAGCGTCGGTATCGACGCCGCGAGTCCACCCACCGCACCAGCCAGGAATCCATCATCCACCGTCCGTCTCTTCGTCCACTTGTGTAGTCTCCAAGGCTTGGACTTGATATTCCTGTCCGCAAACAGGACCCCCACGAAGGCGTTATAGTAGTACCAGTTCACCGCAGCACCCACAGCGCCAGCCCACACACCCAGCCGAGCAGAAGACCGTATGAAAAGCGCGGTCCTTGGTATCGATTGCGAAGGCGTGACTCGCTGTCTCCAGCCTGCCGCGAGGGACGTGTATGTAGCAGCGAGCGCGGTCGAGCCAATGACAGAGTATTGCAGCGTTGCGTTTGCGCCGAGAGGATCGGGACGTTTGGGAACGAGCTTGTGCTGGCCTTCGCCTAGATTGTGTTCAGTACTCATTCCTCCCTATAGAGTCGTGCTCAAGACATACCAGGCGGTACGAACAGTCGCAGCACCATATCGTCCCTGTATTGCGAGCTGGATCGTAGCTTTGAAACTACCAGATTATGACTTCATATACGCCTTTCTAGATATCGCCAAATGACGGTCCCAGCGTTAGGCGCGTGTAGACGAGGTGTCGTAAGGCCGGTCATATCTGGCGTGGGTGCGGCCGGTGAAGTGTGAGGCGACTAGGCATGTGAGGCTGACGGGTCATCGTCGCATGTTACACGAGGCAGCAACGCGAGGTGCAGCTGATGTTGGGCGTGGGGTGCGGCGTCGCGTATGCTTCCTTGAATTGTTCAGCTTGGACGACAGGTGGAAATGGTGTATTCTAAGTGTGGGGAATTTGGGATGCTGTGAAAGGGGAGTACGCGAAGTACGGGGTCGCGTCTTACGGCGCTGTGCCCGGGGAGACGGGGTCCAGGTGGAGGCAATCACGACCCAGCTTGCCGCACATGTTCACCTCCAACGGGACACCAGAGCCTCTTCCTTCCAAGGTCTTTCTCAAAAGGGCATGTCTACCTTCGCGCAGCTTTAAAAAGTGGATTGTATGTATATTATAGATGCTAGTAGGCCCTCCGTTCCTTATAGATCTGTCGCTAGCCTAGTTGACATGCGCATGAGCCTTCAGCTATGTCCCATCGAAGTTAGAAAGGTGTAGTACTTGTCATCGTAGAAGTCTACACATGCATCGAAGGATGGATCTTGACAACATGTTCATATTTCCGTGTGAGAAGCTCTCAAATTCTCTATGTCCTCCTCCATTCTGATTACAACAATACAAGTATCAATCTAAGTAAAAACACTCCTCCAGAACAAAACCTTGGCCAACAAAGCTTTTGCAGATAACCAAAGACACTGAAGTCTGCCCAATCAATCTCCGAAACGCCATCGCTAATGTAATCAATGCGGGAAGTACAAAATGAATGCCAACCTGCCCCCTATGGGCCCCCTCTCCATGTCGGACAGGAATAAGGAGTGGAATAATTAGTGAGATAGTAGAGGCCGTCCTACTGACGATGCATAACAATCTTGGCATCCTCCGATCTCAGGAACTCAAATACCGTTCTTTCGATGCGATTCAGCCCCTCTTTGAAGACGAACTCCGTGTTCTCAGTCTGCGTCATCACGCAGAAGGCACGAACGAGAAGGTCCTCCGGGCTCATTCCATCTACTGGGCTCATGTTCTTCCACTTCAACCGCAAGGTCCTGAGATCGTTCATCAGTAGCAGTCGCTCGATGAGCGCGGGCGATGTCGCAGAAATTCCGGGTTGGGCGGCGATCTGATGCTGAAGATTGACTATCTGGAAGCGTTCTTGGAGCCAGGTTGTCAGGACGTGTGTGACGAGGTCGTAGTGTATGCCAAGTTCAGGACGGAAGACCGGCTCGCCATGGTACCAGAGTGTGTGAACGTGGTGTAAGAGAGCTGGCTCGTCCTGGAGTACTCCGGGCCTGGGGAACAACCATTGCAATAGCATAGTGGTTACTTCGCACTGAGTTACGCGCAGCGCGCCCGTAGGAATGACGACCGGTCGCTGCGATACAGCCTGAGGAGGCTCGGCGGGTTGGCTCTTGAGGACTGGTTGCGTGTGACACGGTTGCTGGTGATGGGGCTGTGGAGCAGGCTGGTGCTGAGGCTGCGACGGATGGTTGCTGCTTACAGCAGCAGGTGGGGGCTGTGGTTGTGTTGGTACAAGAGTCATGCCATATGCGTGTGCGGTTTGCACCGCAGGTGCTGGCGCTATAGGCGCATTAGGTGCCGGTGGCGGCGGATTAGATGCGACCTGCGCATGTGGAGTATTAGATCTACTGGAAGGATGGGGTGCAAGAGAACGTCCGGCATAGTGGTGACTAGGACTACTTGAGCGACTATGGACCTGTATGCGTGCATGAGCGTGCGGTTGCGCTCTCTCTACAGCAGCCTGGGCAGGATGAGGATACGCTGGTAGCTGTGTTGAAGCTTGACCGTAAGGTCTCTCATGTGCTGCTTGCTGAGCTACAGGTGGGTTCTGCGGCTGTGGTGGAGGTGCTATATGCGCATGATGCGGATTCTGAGGTGCTGGAGACGCTCGACGGCTATGCGAGTTGCGGTCAGTAGATGAAGTCCTGGCGTGGAGTCCTTGCCCCGTAGAAGAGGTAGAAGCGGGAGGCGCTACAGCAGGATGGGCAGGGACGGGCTCTGATAACGGTCGTGTTACCGCGGCGTCCTTGATTACCGGATCGTAGGGGCTAGTATACTTGCGCGCATCCTGCTGTGGCTGCGGCGGGGAACGCTGTGGCTCTCTTGAAGATGTGCGTTCAGCATCCCGTGACGGTGCTCTCAAAGGCGGCGTGCTATTGACAGCCGTGAAACCACCAACATTGACTGCGATGAACCCACCGCCTACTGCAGGTGCTGGAGTACTGGACGGTCTTACAATGCCGTTACCATGGTTGCTGGACAAGGGACTGAGCTGGATTCTAGCCGCGTCCGCGCCGTTAGCTGGCGAAGGCGATAGATGATGATGCTTTTGACTCGGCAGAGGCGGGACATTCTCGACGCTGCCATGGCCGCCAGGGAGCAAGTTATGGAGCGACTTTCTAGGACTTTTGCTCCTCCTGTTGATTGGCATCGTGCTATATGGCCGCTTGTTAGACGTAGCTGAATGCTCTTCACCATCTGAGTAAGATCCAAAAGCCTCATTCTTCCTCTTCTTGCCGTTAACGGGCTTGACATCAAGGTCGGCACCAGGGGTGGCATCATGCTCGGGAGGTGTGAGCGAATGAGGCGTTCCATGTGGCGACTACGATGCGATTAGTGTACTATGCAGACATGCTGAGTGACGACATACCAGTTGCGATTCGCCATCAATGTCAGCAAGTGTATCGTAATCATTAGCGCCGGATGGCCTCTTAAGCTTCATATTCCTGATGTAGTAGCATGCTTTGATGATGATCCATCGATGCAGGTGGACCTTGAGACTACACCAGGTTAGCGTGGGGCGCAACACCAACACCAGCATCAACTTGCATCTCCTTGTGTTCTGGCTCCTCGTAGAACAGATCTTTGTTGTAAGTTTTCTTCGTCGGATCAGGCGTGAGTAAGCACGTCCGATCCGCATCTTTACTCCAGATCGCCGGTCCGTAGCTTCCGAGCAGTTCCTCGAGCTCCTGATCGAGGCTCTGCGGATCAGCCGCAAAGTCGAGCAGCGCATCTCGCTCCTTTGGTAGCTCTTTGCTCAGCTTGGTGACCTCGCTCGACAACTTGCGATAATCCGGATTGTCGAACTTTGGAATGCCACGGTTGGTGGTGGAGCTGGAGGCGGAGAGGCCTAAGCCCAGACACTCTGTGACCTCGCGTATCGTCGGATTATGCGAGGAGAAGACGCTGATCCAGCGCGCCCTGTCCCAGCGCCGCACGCCGTGCTCCAGGTCCAATGCCAAGTTGTCCTTGGAGCTCATGGCGATGCATGGGCACAGCAACAATGATGAAAGGAAAAGTGATGTCGGAGGAATCAGATGGAGATGGAATGTGATGGCGTATGATGTGTTGGGATTGTCGTCGGTAAAGGTAACAATTAGGGGCGCTAGCCCTGTCTTGGAAAAAGTTTCTTCTTTGCGGAGTCAGGGTTCCAGTCTCAGACGCCCGTCGTACTACCCTAATACTCTATGCAAGTCTGGGCGCCGGCGTACTGGCAGGCTCGGTGCATCAGGTGAGGGTGGAAGCGTAAGGTATGACTGATGATGTTGCAACGTGTAAGGGCAAGAGATACCCAGACCGGAGCGAAACACAGTCTGGCCATCCGTGCGTGGCGCATAACCCTAGAATACGCGTCCACACAATCCGCACGACTCGCGCCGATACTCAATCTTTGTATGGATGGGTAATAATAAGTACCGCCTCGCCGCAATTGGCCAGGGATCGTCGTATGCATCCCAAACGCCCCTTGCTTCCTCCCTCGTATCACGCTTGTGATTCTTCCTTGTTATGCTAAGTTATCGACTACCGTACAAATCAATATCATGGCCGCACCCGCACACAAGTATTTTGCGTTTATGCTACGCTAGCTTACCCAATCTGGGCCAAAATATCCGAACTCAGCACTCTCAGCATTAGCCGCCACCAGCAAATCGGCGAATAAGCGAGCATCTGGCGCCTTTGTAAGGCCCGGCGCGGCCCAAACTTCATTTCGTCTATGACGCGATCCAGCTGTGTTTGACTTTCTTACTCGCACTCGCGTACCAGTCGAATTACTCATCGGTGCAACCTCGGGCTCTTGGTTCCGAGCTTCATTCTCATTCAACGGTTGCTGGCTTCATAAGTACACTACTGTGTGTGTACCAGTGGCACGCATGCTCAGTATGCACACGTAACACGGTCATCGCAAGCGCGTGTTTGTTTCGTCGATACGGCAAAGTGCTTCAGGCGACCTGCACGGTAACTTTCCCTGTGTGGCGTAGTGGTAATCCCTCGCCCTCCTGTCTGTGCTCTCGGGTGATCAATGTACTATCGATGTGACGAGTACGCGGCAATTTCCACACCATCGAAATAAGAGCGCGAACGTGGCAGGTTATGGATTACAGAGCTTTTACGGTTGCATGAAAGCCTGCAGCACATCTGCACCCAAGATCCAACAGCAGTCTATGGTTTTGTAATGAGGAGGCGATGTGCATGTGGATTGCTTAGTCTACCAATCGAGGACTTCTTCGCGTGAGGGGGACGGCGGTGGAGGTCCCAACGACTTGCAGGGTTCTATAGCCGAACTAGCCTAGTCTTACGAATACCCAAATCATCCACGCCAACATAATTTTACCTTCGATAGGGCGACTGAAACCAAGCTTAAAATCCTCCAGTAACTCCGTGATAGCGATGAGACTTCTGGCCTTACAAGTGACTATTCACCGAAATTCTTCACAACGCAGCACTAGCGTGGATAAGTGCTTATGCAATGTACCACAACGCCCCCTTGCTTTGTTCCTCCTCGTCTTTATGGACTTCGAGGTGATCTGCTAGCCACCGCATTATGGCTGTGAAATCGATGCTCTTCCATTGCATCTCGACGGCGTATTTCTCGCCTGCAAGAACGACAATCGCCTGGCGTAGTAGTTCGTCCTTGTCGCTGGCGAGGCGAGGCTCAAGTCCGCAGCCCTGTCCGACGTCTTCAAAGTTGACGAGGATGGTTTCTGTCGCACCCATGAGCGTCTGGTATTGCAGTTGGCGGCGTTCTACATCAGCTTTCGTGGTGCCCTCGCTTGCCCATCCTATGATGGTTAGTCTGCATGCTTCAAAGGAGTTTGGAAACTGTCAGCAACGTACTCTTCTCAGCCCGGTCAAACGCCGCAACGTGTCTCTTGAGCTCAATCCATGTCAAAAATGCTCGTTCTCGTGCTACAAAAACTGGCACGTTTTCCATGAGCTTCTCTGTATCCGCTCTTACTCCTTCTCGCCACGTGCGCTCAAGCCTGCTGAGCAAGCCTTCTTCGTCGATATGCACGCCAGTCTCCTCATTGTAGCAGTACCATCGCAGTGCGCGCAGGCTATCGTGATCCAAACCGCGGTATGGTATGCTGATTCCTGGCTTTGGAACCTTTTCTGGTATTGCGTGTTCCCGAAAGCCCGCAACTAGCTGGGCAACATTCTCCGTAATCTGGCGCTCAACAGCCGCCTGTTCGGAAAGGGCGATTTGTTGTTGCACGGCCGCCTTTTTGTCCGCAGGCTGGTCGTTTCTGGAATGCCATGGGGGTCCAGCTTCCCCAGAGCCGTTTCTCTCGCCCGCAGCGAAACGACTCCATACTCCGTCAACTATGTTTTGCTGCTGCCCAGCATGTGATGGATGCGCATTCACTGCACCTCCGCCATTGACCGCCATGAAGCCAGCTCCTTCACGAGGCCCTACTACCGGGCTCTCGCCCGACTCGGGTGGTGTAAGCATAGCGCTCGATGACATGGGACTATCACGTGACCCTGTGTCGATATCATGCAGTACGGAATTGGGCGCAAGCGCCACGAAAGAGGCGGGCGCATCTCCGTGCTGGCTCGCTTGTTCAGCATCAGCTCGTGCTTGCCGGGTCTCTGCCTTCTTCCGCCGCTCACGATCCAAACGTTCGCGTGCAAGGATGACGTTGCATGCCTTGAGCCCTATCCACCAATGTAACAGCTTGTGGATTCTGCAGTGGTGTCAGCTTAAGCATGCACATTATTCTCTCCCGAAGGAACACTTTGCACTTACAATTCCTTGTCTTCGTCGTTCTCGAAGAAAAGATCCCTCGCGTAGAGGCCGTCGTCGACACCCGGCTCGTTCGCAGTAATGAGGTGCTCTCGGTCGCCGGCTCGTCCCCATATCTTGCTCCCGTGCTTCTCGAGCAAGCCGTTGACTTCCTCTTTCAGGCTTCCTTCCTCACTCAAGAACCTCATAAGCTCGTCCGACTCTTTGGGCAATGTCGCTACGACATCACCCATGTCCGCCACCAGGTCTCGTACCAGAGCAGACTCGAAATTAGTCTTGCCCCGCTTGTTCGACGACCATTTCGCGCGCAAGCCAAGGCGCTCGATCAATTCATGCATACGCACTTTACTTCGATTCTTCATAATGTCGAGCCAGTCCTTCGACTTGGCGTGTGAAATGGAAGTGCCGTCCATGGCGATTGATGTTGATTCCTACGCATGAACGGTAAGATGTCGCTGAGTGAGTAAGGCGCGTGTCTCTGGAGCTGGTGGTGGTAATGGCGCTGCCGCAGTGTTGAGGTTGAGTAGCTACCCTTGCTTGGTTGCCAATGGTACGGTGCCGAGTTTTGCTCGGTATGATTACATGCAGCTCCGCTTACAATCCTTGGACACGGAGGTACTAATGGCAGACACTGCGATGACTGGGTCTCGGGGCACTATCGCAGATATGGTGGCGAGTCGCCATTACATGAACCTTGGTAAGAAGGTGAACCGAAATGAAATTATTGTAAAATGGAGGAGGGCATGAGCTGATGCAGGAGCCAGGATGTTCGCGTTGAAGAGGATTCGCGTACGAATCAGGTACGCTAGCCTAGAACAGCAAGGGCGTCTCATGTGGCAAAACAGTCCGATTGGTCTGAAAACACTTCTCCAATATCTTACACAAGACGTGATTGCCACCGATGGGGTATGATGGCTTCTGCAAGCATTTTGTACTCCATAAGCTCCAACATCAAAGCTTGAGCCATAAAGCGCATCGCTCTCCTCTCTGCACATTAACTAGGCTGGGATTTCTTCCGCTTCAATATGCAGCGGCATACACAAGTTCGATCAATCACTCTGCTCCTTTGCAGATCATGCCATGGCTTTTAGCTCAATATCCACGGTGCTTGTGTCACCCGTTTCGAGAGCTTGCTTCTCAAGTGTTGCCACCAAATGTTTGAACTGAACTTCAGTGCCCTTTCGAGTGACGACCGCTCTTTTCATACCGTTCGGGCTGCAGTATGATAGGCGCCACGTCGTGGTCCTTGCCAGTAGGTCGGCTGCAGTAGGTATGTGCTCAACGTCGTCTTGGAGCACAGCAAGCAGCTTTGCAAAGCTATCGCATTCAGCCATAGTATGTAAAAAGTCGTAATCAAAACCATCGTCACTGACTCTCCAGATGAAGCGGACTCTGGCCGATAACGGACCGCCGCCACCGCTATCGTTCTCAGAGCCAGGCACGCGTACGCCGTTGCAAGTCTCGGAAGCAATTGATGGGCCAGGAGTGGGCTCTTGTTCTCGTGTCGCTAGAGCTTCAGTGCCCGCAATATCGTTGCTAGGGGAATCAGATGTCTCATCACCAGTATGGTCCATCGTGTCACCGGAGACTGCTCTCGAAGGTGAAACCGAATTAAGGCGCTTGCGTTGGTGCTTCGGCTGAACTTTCGTATCCGTACTAATAAGACTGTCTTGCGGTCGCTTCCTAGCCGACCTACTCCGTGGCAGAGGCTCCAGACTTGCCGAGTCTGGGTTGACTTGCAGGTTGGCCTTCAAAACCACAATCGGTCGTGGGGCGCTGACGGGCTCCGTATCTTCTTGCGGATCCAGCGCATAGCGAAGAGCTTCAACAGTGCCGAGGTCGCGATTCGTGTTACGCAAAGTAAGCAAAAAGAAGTTGTTGTCGAATGTCTTGCCATCGCCGCCATTGCGGGTCTCGTAGGGACGCCATGTCTGGAGAGCTTTGTGCGACCGATCGAGACTCCGGGGTAGCATGATACAGAACAAATCATCATCTCCATCTAGTGGCATGATCGCGATACTCTGGTGTCCGTTAGAGCCTAGATTACTAACATAGATATGCTACACTTACTCGGTTCTTGATGAATGGAAGCTCGACCATCGTGATTGGCGTGGAGGCACTACCCAGGCAGCTACGACACACTGCTTCACGTATCACGCACGCTTTCCCGGCAGCCGATGGCGGAAATGGGAGTCTAAAAGCGTTATAGTTCGCCTTCAGCTCGTTGTACGACGGAAGTTCATGGTAGGACTTATTCTGCCTATCGGGTGCTAAGTAGCCCACCCAGACCCCATGTGAGTACAGTTCGCGAGCAGAATAATAATGACCTCGAGGATTCGTAAGCTGATTGAAGCAGTCGTACTTTTGTGTTATGTTCGAGTTGCAACGCTGTGTAGTGGAGTGTTGGGTGGCTCTATGAGCCTTAGCAGCTGCGCGAGTGATGTGACAAAGACTGTTATCCTGACCGTCCATCTGCGACCAGACTGAAGGCGACGCTGAAAGCGAGGAGGGACTGCTCGATGTACTTCCTCTAGCTGCATGTCGGGGCGGTGTCTCGTCAGAAAGGTCCGTGTTCATAAGTGCGGAGTCCATGCTTTGGTTATTATGGCGTGTCTGTTTCGAGAGATGGCTGGTACGAGTGTGTCTGGCGTTACCATTTAGGACCTTCAGATTATATGTGTCGACAGCTGTGTGGGATCTGACAGGTCGTGATACGCTGCCGGCTTCCGGCTGCGAAAGCGCGTCATGCTCAGCCATATCTAGTGGTCGCTCAGGCGAGTAAGCGATGAGGCGGTCTCAGACGACGGTGCAGGGATGCATACTCACTGGTGATATAACCACCGCAGTCGTTGTGCGCGTAGCTAGTTATCGGATCTGGTGGCCGTCGAGATGAAGTCGCGGCGATGACTTGTTGAATCCCTTTGGCTGATGGCAACGAATTCGCGACAGTGATTGGTGCAGCGGTGGCTGTGCGCTCAGATTTGTTGAATTCGAGAAGTCGCTTGAGCTGGAACAAAGCGGCACAGTTGTTGTGCAACCGACGGGACCATGCAGTACGCTGGTACGGCAAATACACGGCGGCACGGCCGGCCCACTGATCTTAAGGTTAGAGTCTTTCCAGCACTGCAGTAGAGCTGAAAGTCCTCACCAGTCATAACACGCATTTATGCCGATGGGTAGTGACCTCACGTGATCTCCACAAACATCGACAGAACAGGTTGCACCTGCCTGAACAAAGATCGCCCCAGCGCGTCGGGCTTCCACACTTCCTCTCTTCACTTCAACACTCTCGATCGGTCACTACAGTCATTGTCTATTCTACTTTCACTTCCTCCATTGAGCACGAACAATGCCATCGAGGATTTCGCGCAGTATAGGTGTACACGCGCATATTGAAGCCCTTGGCTGGAGAACATACAACAATCCGGATGGCGTTGTCAATCGTCCCATTTTCAAGTTTGAGCCTATCATCCGACTGTATAAGGTGGAGTTGTCTCACTTATTCGGCATCCTCTTGCGTGATGAGGGCGCCGTACTGAATCGCGAAGATCCGATGCTCTTCGACAAAGAGCTCGAGAAGCTTTTGCACGAGTATGGTCCGCTTGTATGGCCTCACCCAGAAAATGACAATCGCAATCGACAGCACCTGCGTGATGCCCAAGCCGAGACTTTATACGAACAAGGTCTCATGTATCCTCGCGATGTTACTATGTGAGAGCGTCGTATCTCTACATATACTAGTCTAATTGGACTACAGACTCAAAGATCGAATGAGGCATCTTATCCTGGCGAAGAGGGCAAATTCGAGCACCAACGTTCAAGCTCTGATCGGGAAGAGACACAAAGATGCGCGCTTGAAGGTGCTAAAGACTACCGGCAGCTCGGCATCTACTGGATCCTCCAGGAAACGAGCACGTGGCTCGGGTGTATCACGGGTTCCTCGTTCAAGCTTTGTATCTTATGATTCTTCTTTGGATATAGACGATGATGACGATACGAATGGCGACTCCGAATCCGAGGATAGTGTCATTGGGTACACTCCACGCCAGCGTGCTCCCCCAGAAGCTGCGAAACCACAATCCAACTTCTCTCGCGTGGAGCTCCGCCTCTATCGCAGGACCTCCATATCTGGACCATACGGCCCCGTCAAGCCCTACGGACCTTGGTTCTTGACATCAGATTGCGCGACGGCTCACAAGTGCTTCACTCGACTCTGCCAGGAAATCAAGACAGACTGTAGCTTCATGGTGTTCCGTCTACCTGAAGACATGTCGATGAACGGCAGCGTACGAGTGAATCGTGGTGCTGTTGATGCCGAGCCAAAATTCCAGCGAGTACTCGAGATCTTCCGCAAGGCCAAGAAGTTTCCGGGCGTGCCTCAGTATCGATCGGTCGAAGTCGAGGTGGGGCTCGACTTGCCCGAGGACTAATAGCGGAAGTCACTGGGGCTATCTCTTGTCGATGGATACACATTGTCAGAACAGGAACGGTATTTCTCGATGCTTCCCGATGTTTATAAAAATTGCCGCGTGGAGCCTCTCTTTACATATTTCTGTGTTTGAATTTCGGCGGGAGCGATTTCCATGCGTAACAAAAACGTGTGCATTGCAGAAAGGGTCAATCTCAAACCTCTTCCATCGCTAGTATGTTCCTCAGCTCTTCATCAACTTCAAACTCTCTTTCCTCTGGCACAAGACTCTTTTCCACCAGCGCTGCCAGGTCGACGTTATCATCCTCATCTAGCAGCTTCTTCAAATCCCTCGCTTTCCCTGTTACGTCTTCGATCTTGATAGTGCCTTCCACAAGCTCTTGGACCAGTGTTCCTGGGATACCGATCTGGATGCTTCGATAATCCAATTTTCCGAGCCTGACAGTGCGCTCTGGATCCCATTGCACCACCACTTTGGTGGACTTCGGTCGACCACCTTTCCGTGCTTTCGCTTCGCTTTCTGTCTCGTTCCCAACGTGGTTCGCTACCATAGCCTTATGAAGCAACGACAGAAATGCTGAATGAGTCAGAGTCAAGGCGAGAATGCGCTCCTGACATGCGTCTTTGTACGAGTAGCCGCATCGATATAGCATCCAAGCCCAGGATGGCTTGATCCATGTCATGCGGGTGGGGCTAAACTTGGTGGATGCGTCGAGTTTCTGGTTTTTGATTGCTGCATCCGCAATTTCGTTGTTGTACGCTTGGTATACTGTGATAGTAGTGCTGTCATAGTTTGCCCGAATCTGGCGATAAGGGACGTGTTGTTTCGTCATGATGCTAACTGGTGTGGATGCAATGTCCTCCATATGAGATACCTGGGGTGCTAAGGGGTCATGATATAGCTGCTCAGAGAGAGCGGGATTGAAGCTTGAGGAATCATCGTGATGAGGGCGCAACGACGCCCTTCATCTTAAGCGGCTGCCCAGCTTTCGCGAACAAGGACTAGTGCCCGAATGCTTGTTCCACCGTGGTACATCGTGTGAGCTGGGTTATGTGGTCGCTGTATCGGACGTCGCCAGCACTCCAGACATCACCCTTGCATCTTCGCCCCGAAGCGGGGACTCTACACGAAGCTTCTCCAGACGTCTTCCTTTCTCCCTCAACACCCATACAGCAGCGACAACATCGTTAACGAAGGCTCGTCGCAGCGCCATGATGGCTCAGTTCAGCCCCCAATATTTCGTATCCGAGCATGCAGATCCGCGAGGGGCAGTGGCAGCGGAACGCCATCTTGCGGCGGGCATCGTATTTTTAGCACAGCCTCCGCAGCACAACTTACAGGTCATGACGGCCTGGAGGATTGTAAAGGGCGACGATGCAGCCTGATCGACTCTGCGCACATTATCTCCATCTTAAAAGCGCCAGCAAATATCCTATGCACACATCCGTGCCTGACGCACTCATCACAACGCGTACCTATCGCCAACAACCTGGTTCTCGGGGCGTCAGCAGCTGCCGAGTCGTGCAGATCCCGCACCACGAGGCTGTGCGAGTCGGGGAGTTACTCCGCCATCGCAAGTCGACCGGTGAACAGCTGCAACGCTTGTATCCACAACATTTGCTTGGGCCAGGAACCACCCCGGCCACGGCTGCCGAGCGGCCCGTTTTGCTCGCTTCCAAGATCTCGTCCTGGTATTCCGAAGCGCAACAGGCTGGAATGGGTTGAGGCTGAGGCACGAAGCGCTCAGGCTGTCAGGCGTCCTCAGCCACGGGGGTGGACGAAATATCGTACGGCCCTGCCTTGTGTACCTGCATGTGTTTGCGAACATCGGCTGCTGGACATAGTGATCCGACCATCACAACCTCCTAGTTTTCGACTGGCGAGCGTCATCGACTGTGACGAACTCGAGTGCGGCGCATAGACGATTTCAGCCTTGCGACAGGATGGAGGGAATGCCATCTCCACTCCAAATTCGCTCCCCGAACACTACCAGACGACCGTCGGCAGACAGTGTACCAGACGTCCTGCGCGTGGGCTCTCCTTCTGTAGCTTCGCGGCCTCCCCTCACGCGCAAGAACACTTCAGGCGGGTCAGACAAACTATCCCAGTTGTTCCCGTCCCGACCGTCTTCCGTCGCATCTATCACTCCTCCTAGTACCTCTGCCCAGTCGCGGAGAACTTCGCTCCCATCTCCACTCACTCCCGCCGCCGAGCCGTCGTATCGCATACCCCGTGCCCCGGCGCCGCCCTCCTTCGCCGAAGACACCTCGTACAACCCTTCAGCGAATCCAGCCCAGTCAATACATAGCACGTCAGGCAAGCGGCGACTGTTGAACCGACTGTCGTCATTGAAGGGCGGGAATTCCAGAGGCGGGAAGTACAACAGGCTCGACGATGAAGAATCGGGCCCAGGTAGTAGGCGACTGGGAGGAGTTGAAGAGGAGGACGAGGCGGTTGGCGTTGATCTGAGTGGGTTCGACGGATTGCCGATGAAAAGTTTCGAGCCGCAGAAGAAGTCGGCGAACGTGTCAGATGCTAGAGAGGTAGAATGGCGCATGAGCGAGGCTGGCTTTGCTGCGGAATTCGAGAGACTGGAAGCGCAGTTGGGTTCCGGAATGAATTCCGTTATCGAGAAACCTTTCACGCATGTCCCTACCACGCCACTAAACGTACGGAACCCAGGTCACTCCCGGGGACCTTCTGGCTCGGAGCTCGGGTCCGTCCAGGCACAAGAGGCTCAACGAGAGGCAGAGAAGACAGAGCAGATCATTGCAGTAGCTGATATACCCGTTGACATCAGCGATTTCCATGCAGGCTCCGACTTTGATACGGGGAGTATAATGACTGCTGATACTGGATTGGCCAAGCCAGAAGCCGAGACGAGCTACTTCTTCCCTGAGGATCCTGAACAACCTTCATGGCGACCGTTCTCAATGGGCAAGCCATGGCTCGCCATGCTCATCATCATCGCTCTTGCCCTTGCTGGTCTACAAGAATTTCTCTGCCAGCTTTCGATGAAGCGAGTGCGAGAGCACGAAGACGGCGGTCTGATAACGTTCACCAAGCCTGGCAATCTCACAATCACCGAGTTCTTCACTTGGAAATATGCCCCGATCATGACGTTTGTATTCTATGGTATCCTATGGCAGATGACAGACTTTGAGGTAAAGCGCCTCGAGCCCTACTACCAGTTGTCCAAAAGGTCCGGTGCAACAGCTGCGGAGTCGCTCAATATGGATTACCTTACTTTCGTGAGCTGGTTGGTCCCGCTTAGAGCATTGCGCCACAAGCAGTACGCGGTCATCTACAGTTCTGTGGGTACCCTGATAGCTAGTAGTCTCGTCCCAGTCCTGCAGTCGGCTTCGATCAACACCTATCCACCAAGGAGTGAACGCGAGAAAGACCAATTGAAATCTGTTCGTGTCGATCCACCATGGTCCAGAGCAGTTTCGGCGTGTCTAATCTTCGTCGCATTCTCTGGGGTCGCTCTTATGTACGCTATGCGGCGCAAGAGTGGCTTGCAATCTGACCCTACGGGTATCGCTGGCATCGCGGCCATGGCTACCAAAAGTCATATTTTGACTGAATTCCGCGGCTTGGACACAGCGCCATTGGACAAGATTCATAAGCAACTGCGGCATCGGCGATACATTCTGCACAAGAGCTCTTTGTGGCAAGGAGAGTTCATCCGTAACAGCAAGGAAAGGATACACGAGCAAGGCACCGATCCCAGGCCGATCATGCTTCGCAAGCGCTCCGGTGTCCCCTTTGTCGCTTTCATGATCTGCGTTACTGCGTCGATCCCTATTTTTATGTTCCTTGACGGGGCAGGCATCGTGACGGAGAAGCTACCATTTCTCATGACGGCCTTGGCAACCATCATCCGCATCATCTGGAACACAATGAACTGCGACGTTCGAATGCTGCAGCCATTCTGGATCCTCGCCCAACGACACGCGCCCGCTAAAACGCTGACGCTCGACTACGCCGGCACCAATCCGCTCCTCCTACCAATCAAGGCCATGTTCAATGGCCACTTTCTCGTCATGCTCGTCGCCTTTGGCTCGATAGTAGCAGAACTACTAACAGTGTGCGTCTCGGCCATCAGCGTCGACGGCAAGAAATTCATCCCTGGCCACGGCGAAGACGACGAAAACAAACCCCACGACATCGATCGCCACAACACGGACCAAACATTCCGCTCCTTCTGGTCCTCATTCATCCTCGTCATTGCCATCCTCATCTACCTCATCATCGTCGCCATCATCGTGTATCTTAAACGCAGCCACAAATTCATGCCTCGCCAAATCGGCACCATTGCATCTGTACTAGCTTTCATCCACCAATCGCGCATGCTTATGCGCTTCATCGATACTGAGAAGTTCGATTCGAGGAAAATGACGAAGCATCTGGAGAAGAGCGGCAAGACGTTTGCGCTGGGCTGGATTAGTGGAAGGGATGGAGATGATCATCTTGCGATTGATGAGGAGGAGGTGCTGGCAGAGTATAGGTATGGGGTTGATTGGACGAAGACGAGGATTTTGGGCCATCAGGTTGGGGCTTGGGAGCATTATGAACACTAAGACGGAGCACGAAATCTGGGTGGCAATATGTTCGCTTTGCTGTAGACTACCTTTCGATTTTACGATACCTATACGTCTTTATATAGCGTTCATAGCATAGCGGCATGTCTTTTTGCAAGATTGCGGAGAGGACGAATGAATGAACATCAACAAAAGTTACAGTCTTTTGGTAATCCATTATAGCTATAAAGTGTGGAAAGTTTACCATTCGACCTCATCCCCTTTGGCAACTTATCTGCTCCGATTTAAAAAGTCAACTATGCAACGTCACGACTGTGCGTCCATGGTTCATATGCGACATTCCATGGACTGATGTCTCTCTCAAGATATCCCATGTGCCGACCGCACACATCTTCCGTGACTTAAGCTCACTGCGGCGTAGAAGCAGATATAGAATCTGCTGGAACAAAGCGATTTCCTTTCATATATCACGCTTCCAATGTCGAGTGGCTGAAACAATTGAACAACGCCGACGTGTTTTCCAGTGGTTCCGAAAGGTCAAGTGCTATGTTACATGAAAAGTCATTGGCTCCTCCAACTCTCTAGGTCATGCAGTAATCGTAGTATGTCTTCGATTGTGAGCGGCGAATCATTGCGCGTGACGTAGCGCATCTTGAAACGCTGCGCGTGAAAGAGTGCCTTTTCAAATTGGGACATGTCCAGGATAGGCCTATAATTTGCGTGCCCTGGACCCAACCGAATCCATAGAGCTTTCAGAAATTTCTCCGGGGAGAATAGCAAAATACATCGATGACAAGAGATAATGTCCTTGGAAAGTGAAGAAGGATTCTTATATACCCCTTTAGCGAATCACGCCACTCTGCACACAGAATCCATGTTGACTGAAGTTTGGACAGTCTGGTCGAGAAACTCAGGGACACACATACCAGTCGTTTTCCGTAATAGTAACGTCGTACGCCACACATGGAAATGTCCCTTAGTGAGAAATTCCCACTACGTCACTCCTCCGATCCCCAAGCAACTCTGAAATGCTCGCAACCTTCACACATCGGCTCCAATCGTGTAGCTTTTAGCGCGAAAGAAACGCAGACCACAGATCATGAATCGTTTGGTGAATATATTCGGGGACATATAGAGATTGTAGATTGATGGGTAGAGGTCCAAGAACCTGAGGAGGTATTTGTGCTATGCTTCGACAAGATGCAAACATAGTAGGAACTCTTCTGTCAGATCCTTTCAGGAGAAGGTTGAGAAACACGTCCTGGATCAGCTTTAAAGTACCCATGTTGTGTCAAGAGAGGTATGGATGCTCATCTTGTTCTGTCATCTCGCAAATTCGTCAAACATGTCTGCTTGGCACACTGACTTCTCAAAGCAAAGAACGACTCGTAGGCACGAAATGCTCGAAGTTTCAAAACTTCTGCTTGAGGGGCGAGCGCGAGAGTCACAGACATGCGCGCCTGTGATTCGGCTTTTGGCCTAAGACCTACTGAGAATGTGATGGGGTAAGAAGATGACGAGCGAAAGGAGGGCATTTATACTTGCCGGCGAGGACAGAGTATAGCAGACAGGGTTCCGTTGATCAGAAGATAGATCCCGAAAGTGGATTACCAGCGTCGATGTGACTGACGCGAGAACTCTTATGAGTGTAAGCAACATAAAGAGCTCTCACACCAGCAGTGACCTTAGCCGTGTTGGTGTCTTCCTCGATCCATACAGCCGCCCAAAACTCTTTTTGGCGTTCAGAGCAGAGGACAGCATCGCCATCCAACCCACTCTTTCCAACGCCCAACGCAGAAGCACACATCAGACCGGCTACATCTACCTTCCGACCTTTTATGCATCTATCATCTGGCCCTCTGCGACTTGTTAATTCCAAACTTTCGGTATCGAGAGCCACAGATCTTGATCTGGAACATTGCAAGGAGCGGGACAACAAACCACATGCTGCATGCCTGATGTTCTTTTGATCAAATCGAGACCAGAAAACGAAGGAAACGCAGCCATAAAAGGCTCTGTTCTTGTATTGAGGACAAGAGCCAGAAGATGGTGTTGTGCAGGAAGCAGAGATCCTGGTGGGTACGGGGACAAGCTATACTTGACCCAACGACTCGCGTGTTTGGCCATAGACTATATGCGGGACGAGCTTTCAAAACATAGATCTTACGAGTCAATGTCTACTCGATTGGTGTAGCGCTTTTGTGAAACGAAAAGGCCATGTAGATCGACCAGAAGCACTTTGAACGTCTTCATGGTCATGAGTCATGACGACACATCGAAAGCGAAGAAACTGGACATGAAGAGTGTCTTGATGGAGTTTTGAACACAAGCACAAAGCCGTAGGCATGTGCCATTAAGCCAAACTGTTCTGAATAGTCCTAGGGGACAGTGTTTTGGTGGAAGCAGAAACAACATATGCGTAAAGTCAAAGTTATATACTTTTCTAGAAAGGCCTGTGCGTTTAATAAAGGTATCTGGCGTAAAGAGCATGTCTCGAAAGTACGTAAGGTACGTCCATGTCGCCCTGGTACAAGACATAGGTTCAGCAACGAGCTTGATCACGCTTTATGAGAAGAACCATATTTGGCTTGTTTTCTCCTATGCGTATTGTGAATATGCTATGAGATATCGCTAGTGAAGCACGTCAGCTTTGTATTCTCCGCGCACGGTGGCCAAGCCCATTCTCCAAGAGACTACTTCTTGCCCTTCCCCTTCGTCTTGCTCCTTGTGCTTTTGCTCGGTGGCGGAGTCTCGACGATTTCCTCCATCTCTGCTTCTGCAACGTCGACGCCTGAGCTCTCATCGGCCGCAGCCACGCCAGCATCATCTTCTGTCTCCCTGTTGTCGGAATCGATACCGCCATCCAGGCTTCCACTTGGCTCCTTCGCTTTCGCCTTGCGCTCGGCCTCCCATCCCTTGACCAGGCCAGCAACGTCCTCGTGTGGCTTGTCCTTGCCGTTCCAGGCATGGCAACCACCGCATCGCCATCGACCGACATCCTCGAGGCCTCGAGCACCCGGTGGAGCTTGTCCGTTGACCAGACGACATTCGGAGCAGATTAGAGCGAGGCGGTTCTTCGGTTGTGTCTCGTCTTCACCAAGCAGAGCGTCGAGGATCCGGTCGTACCAATGGGTTTGCGTGAAAGTAGTCGCTGGAGCAGCGGAGAACTGTTTGGTGATATCGGCAGCTCCAAAAGCATTTGGCGCGAACTCGGCACTGGATGCATCAGGGGAAGGCAACTGTGGAGGTGGTGATGGTCCCTGTGGAGAAGAGACATTCGACGGCGCCCGCTGCGGCGTGATAGGTTGCTGTTGTTGTCCTTGAGGTCGCTGTATATTCGCAGTTGGTGGAGGCGCAATTCCTGTGCGTGGACCAGGTGCTTGCGCCGGCTTTTGTGGTCCTTGAGACTTTCTCCTATCTGGCGACAGTGCCTGTTCCTTCTGCTTAGGAGATGCGCCGTACTTTTCGAGCAGCTGCTGAGTCGAGTTGTACTTTGTGGCTTCCTTCAGTCTCTCGATGGTCGCGTCGCGCTCCTTGTTGAGCTTCTTGAGGTAGTTATCGGTGTTTGAGATGCGATAGTCGAAGTAGCTCGTAAGAGCGTGACGGATGCCGTAGATGCTGCGATCAATGAGAAACTAAAGATACCTGAGTTCTATAATGGGGACGCTTACACTACAGGTCCACCGGCAACGACGGTGCCCTCAACGACACCCCAGTTCCTCCAGCCAGTGACTAGAGTGAGCAGCAGCGCAGCCAAGATGTATGCAAAGCCCGCGTAGAGCGTCCACATAACGCGAGCCCGCCTCGAAAGTTGGCGTTGGCGATCATTGACGGCAGCAGCTCTGTTGATCTTGCCAGTAAGGGTGTTCAGCGTCTTCTCGAACGAAGCCGCATCTTCGCTCGCCTAGTGCTTGTTAGCACTCCATATGAACCCGATAATATATCTTGACATACCCTCCATGGCCAAAGAGAGACCATGATGACTTGACAGCAGCGCCCAAGACGGGTTCTCAAGCCTCGGGTTATTGTCGTGGCCAGCGATGCATGCTCGCGTGCTGGCAAGAGCTTCGAGGCTGCGACGTCAGCGGGACTGCCTGCAGCTAAGGGATCGCTGCAGGGATGGGCCTGGAGCGTCATCACGTGTCGGCAACTTTCTCGCCGTCGGACTTCCGCATCACGATGGCAGCTCCGACGTCACACTCAAAACGGCGTTTTCGAGCCCAATGTCACGAGAGATGGCACTTGTAGCATATCGGAATCTATTGCGGTCGGCGCGCATTGCCTTTCAAGGTACGACACTGGTCGGTGGATGCATGCTGTAGACGGAGAAACTGACGGCACTACAGGCGACATGAACACGTTATTCGCAGCACGCGCCGAGGTCCGCAGAAACTTCGAGTCGAATCGCAACCTCACAGTCGGAAGCGAAGAGTTCTCGAAACAGATCACACACGCCGAAAAGGTCGCAAAGTTCCTGAGGGAAAATGTTGTACAAGGGCAAGCGGCGGACAACGAAGGCAATTATAGTACGGCAGACTGCCGAATTGGTTTCAAGCTTCATTCGCTAATCTATGCTACAGAGCTGCGGATACACGAGCATATCGAGCGAGGAGATAACGAGGATATCAAGAAAGCAAAAGGAAAGAGTACATTAGGAGGCGTCAAGTGCTGCTCGTCCTGAACTTTTGTCCTCATCAATGTGAAAAACGATACCCATGCCACCCGAAACGCCGGTCCAATGCATACAAGACGTGACTTAGTCTCCCCTCAGACTGGCATATGTTGTCTCATCATCTGCACCTGGAGGCGGCGCCATGGCCATACTGTCAAAATTGTTCTGCGGGGCCGCCTCGATCGCAGCTTGGGCTGCAGCCGTTCGCCGAGGGCCAGCGGCTTGCCGTCCTTCTTTCGCGTATTGCATCCTGACATTCTGGTCCAAGCTGTCCAACTGTTTCGGCTTGCCCCAAGTGACCCTCATCGGACACCCTTTAATAACCACCTTGCCCTTCAGCGTCTCTGCCGCAGTCTCGGCATCCTGTCTGTTCACGTAGTTGACGTATGCGCAATGTGCTCGGTGCGAGCAGACGAGTGATCGAAGCTTGCCGTACTGTGCAAAGTGGGTGCGGAGCTCGTGCTCAGGAAGGTCATCTTCAACGCCGGTGACGAAGAGAGACGCAACATTTGGATCTGATGGTGGCAGCCAATCTTGCGGGTTCGGCTCTGCGGCAGGACCGCCCATTCGACCACCTCTCGTAGGCCGGGCTCCACCACGGCCACTGAACGTACCCTTGGTGTCCCTCGTTCTTATCGGTCCTGGCGCATGTCCACCACTACTACTGCCAGCGGAACCTCCTGGAGCGGGTAAAGCTTTTGGCCCACTCTCTTCCGATTCGACCTCTATCCTCCGCTGTTTCTTGTAGTATGGTTCACTCTGTGCCAAGCGCTTCAGCAGATCGCGTGCCTTTTCATCTGTCTTCTCATATGCCTCCATAGCACCTCGGCCCTCCTCGATCTCCTTCTCGTGTTCTTGCGCATAGTATTGTCGATTGATGTCGCTCTGAGGTCCAGGTGCCACCATCTTCAGTGCAGCGTCTCGGACCACGATGGGCAGACCAAATGAGAGATCGAGCATGCAGCACTGGCAGCAGTTCTTGAGACGCGCGCATGTTAGGCAGATGTTGGTACGCTTCTGTCGGGCGGTCCGGTCGGCTTTCCATCGGAAGATTGTGAATGGTCGGGTGCAAATCTTACATTCCTATAACATATCAGTGGATATTCAACTCTACGCATGGGTCGATGCGCAATAGCTATAACTGGTGAGGCTGTAGACCATATACTCAGGACCCTTCACATCATCATGCGCAAGCCTAGATGCCATATAGTCTCCAGTTTACGCCAGTCACCGCCATGAGCGCAAGACGGGTTATGGGGGTCACTTACCGCTCCATAGTCTTCCTTCAGCATCTGCACGTACGGGTTGTCCGGCAGACACTTCTCGCAAACAGACGGGAAGTCGGTCGTCTCCCACCCGCTACGATTCAGATCCTGCTTTATCTGAGGCATATCAGCGGTCGTATGGCGTGGTGCGAAGTCGAAGCCGTGGATATAAGGTCGCGATAGTCAGTCCTCGAGCCGTACAGCGTATCGGAGGCGTCAGAGTACGTTGTGGTGGGGGCGTAGTGACGGCGACAGCGTCGTGGACGGTTAATGTGAGATGACGCTAGAAATCTCCAGGGCTCCGGAGCTTGGCGACATGTGCACGTCGTGGGCGGTGGCGGACGCTAAATTTCCCCGTACACCACGGGCCGTGATTGGCTGGTACCTGTCAAAGGGGGCTCGCTCTTGCCCAAATTTCCTACCGCTCTTTCCCATAAGTTTGGCCGTCTGCCATTGTTGAGGGCTTTCACTAATCAATTGACGTTCTACGTTTCTGCATTATACACAGTCTTTCAACAGAGGCCGTCTTTGTCCAAGAAATTCAACATGTCCCCAATTGCGCTCGAAAAGGAAGACCATGCTCGCGATGCCGAGTTCATGAAGGCTATGCACGGCAAGTCGTCCGCTACCCGCGGTGGAATGGCTGCCATGCTCCAGAAGGACAAGGCCGCGCAGCAGGCGGCGGTAGACGAGTACTTCAAGCACTGGGACGGCAAATCAGCCGAGACAGAGACAGAGGAGACGCGAAAAGTATGCCATAGGTGGCGCTCCATTTCGTCCCACATGCACTAATACCAACCAGCAACGACGAGACGAATACGCTACCCTCACAAGACACTACTACAACCTTGCGACTGATCTGTACGAGTACGGCTGGGGCCAGAGCTTCCACTTCTGCCGCTATGCATTCGGCGAGTCGTTCTACCAGGCCATTGCTCGCCATGAGCACTACCTCGCACACAAGATGAACCTCCAGGACGACATGCGCGTCCTGGACGTTGGCTGCGGTGTCGGTGGACCTGCACGAGAGATTGTCAAGTTCGCCGGTGTCAACGTTGTTGGACTAAACAACAACGACTATCAAATTGAGCGTGCGACACGGTATGCTGAGAAGGAGGGTCTCTCAGACAAGCTGAAGTTCACCAAGGGTGACTTTATGGTATGACTTACAATATCCTTTTCTGTGCGCCCGACTGACTCGAGCCCAGCAAATGTCCTTCCCTGACAACTCTTTCGACGCCGTCTACGCCATCGAGGCCACCGTCCACGCACCGTCACTCGAGGGCATCTACAGCGAGATCTTCCGCGTTCTCAAGCCTGGCGGTGTCTTTGGTGTTTACGAATGGCTCATGACTGATGCATATGACAATGACAACCCCCGCCACCGTGAGATCCGTCTCGGTATCGAGATTGGTGACGGTATCTCAAACATGGAGAAGATCGAGGTCGCACTCAAGGCCATGAAGGCTGCCGGCTTCGTCATGGAGCACCACGAGGATTTGGCTGACCGTGACGACCCGTACCCATGGTACTGGCCACTTTCTGGTCAGCTAAAGTATATCAGCACCATCGGCGACATCCCAACCATTCTGCGAATGACAAAGGTTGGCCGCGGTCTGATCCACAAGTTCGTTGGCGGACTTGAGATGATTGGTCTTGCACCAAAGGGCACCCAGAAGACTGCCGACAGTCTGGCACTCGCCGCTGACTGCCTTGTCGCTGGTGGCCGCGAGAAGCTTTTCACACCAATGTACTTGATGGTTGGAAGGAAACCAGCCGAAGCATAGACGTCGCGGCTCTTTCGATAATTTCTCCCGATAGACTTGTTCGCTTCTTTGGCCCTGTAGGCGATTTCTTCTTTAGTGGAGTACTGCCTCCCAGCTTTGCATCGACGTCTGATAGAAGGCGCGCTATATGACTGTAATATGTGGTAGCATGGAAAGGTGACGGTAACGCGATCATAGAGCAAATACAAGTAATAATCCTCGAAGACTGTATCATGGTGCAACTATTTGTTGAGGCCTTGCAACACTGGCATCCTGAGTTCTGCAGTTCATGCATTAAGACCTGTCGATTGGAGTTAAAGAGCACATGCAGGCTCTTGTGCAGATGAATGCTGGAACGACGTAGGCGCAACACGACGAAGCTATCAAGGGGGATACAATCATTGGTGGAGCTTCGCTCAATGTCGGGTTGAACGCGCTAGAAGCTCAGACCCTGGTTACTTGTTGAGTTTGCCCAAGCAGGTGGATCCCCGAGTTGTCCGAAGAAATTGTCCACAACCATCAACAATCCCAACAGCCGTACGGCCATCCGTCGCCAACTCACCTCTACTCCCCACCCCTCTCACACATTGCAACCGCTGCAATGGCTGCCTCCAGGCTCCTCCGACCGGCCTCGCGCCTGGCCCAGTCAGCATCGCGGCCAGCTTTCCGATCAGCCTTCCGACCAGCTGCCATCGCGCCGACCTTCGCACGGAGAGGATATGCCTCAGGGCAGAAGGAGATGACGGTGCGAGAGGCGCTGAATGAGGCTATGGCTGAGGAGATGGAGCAGAACGACAAGGTGTTTGTGCTGGGTGAAGAGGTTGCGCAGTACAACGGAGCGTGCGTACCTCTTTCAACACGCCAATTGGGCTGCACAGCTATGCGATAAGCAAGAGGAGAATAGACTACGAGAAGGAGCTATCGCGAGGTGCTGGTGTTATAATTGGTCGGGACACAGCGCTGACACAGCTTGCAGATACAAGGTCACCAAGGGCCTCCTAGACCGCTTTGGCGAGAAGAGAGTAATTGACAGTCCCATCACCGAGTCTGGGTTCGCTGGTCTGACTGTTGGTGCTGCGCTCGCCGGTCTCCACCCTATCGTACGCACCATTGCCCTCCACCCTAGCTCGAGCACTACTAACACCAAGACAGTGCGAGTTCATGACCTTCAACTTCGCCATGCAGGCCATCGACCAGATCATCAACTCGGCCGCGAAGACACACTACATGTCCGGCGGTATCCAGCCCTGCAACATCACATTCCGTGGCCCCAACGGTTTCGCCTCCGGTGTCGCTGCTCAGCATTCACAAGATTATACTGCGTGGTATGGTAGCATTCCTGGGTTGAAGGTTGTTGCGCCATACAGTGCGGAGGACGCAAAAGGTCTGCTGAAGGCTGCTATTCGCGACCCCAACCCGGTTGTCGTCTTGGAGAACGAGTGAGTACAATCGAGATCGGATTTGCGGCACCGATGACTAACCAGCTAGACTTCTGTACGGTCTCAGCTTCCCCGTGAGTGAAGAGGCACAGAAGGATGACTTCGTCATTCCTGTAAGGAAACCCCACGCTCTCACAAATACCACAAACTGATAGCACCCCAGTTCGGCAAAGCCAAGATCGAGCGCCCTGGCAAAGACCTCACCATCGTCACCCTCTCCCGCTGCGTCGGCCAATCGCTCGTCGCCGCCGAACAACTCAAGTCCAAATACGGCATCGAAGCTGAAGTCATCAACCTGCGCAGCATCAAGCCGCTCGACGTCGAGGCCATTGTCAAATCCGTAAAGAAGACGGGCCACATGCTCTGCGTCGCTTCGGACTTTCCGTCCTTTGGCGTCGGCGCTGAAATCATGGCGCTTACTTGCGAATACGCGTTTGATTACCTCGAGGCGCCGCCCGCGCGTGTCACGGGCGCTGAGGTCCCGACGCCGTATGCGCAGAAGCTCGAGGAGATGAGCTTCCCGACTGAGCAGCTGATTGTGGATTATGCGGCCAAGTTGTTACGGGTGGCATAAGCGAGCGAGCTGTTCTGTGCGTTTCTGTCGCGTGGTGGCTGTTGCGGGAGGGTGTGCTGATCGACGCCCAACATTCTGTGGCATACGGGATGCCACGAGGGTTCGATGCGGCGCAGGCCGTGGGCTAGATTTTGTGCGCCACGTTTTGTGGGCGACGGATTTGAATTGTATCATCACTGAACGCGGAATTCCTTAGTAGCTGCATCTCTGGTTGGCTATGTACAAGTACCCTTATTTGCAATTTCTAGACTTTGAAGTCTACGGTACCCGCGGAGCATATTGCTTTTTCGTTCTATGAGCATGGCGGACGTGTTCGAGAAAGCTTTGAAATTCGAAGAAACATTCGACGAACCACTGTTGGGCGTCAGGTTTAACTCGCCTTATTTGCAATTCCTACCCTGGGAGACATGTTCCGGCTGTCGTACCCGCGGAGCATTTTGCTTTTGCCCGCAACACTGGCTTTCAGGCTCTGAAATGCTCCGGCTTACTCGTTACTCGCGCAGCTGGTCATGTCGATTTAGCAATTTGGAATCAAGTCCTTCAGGGGTGCCGAAATGCTTGGAACCGTGCAATGCTGCCCTGATCATGGTCGTGAGTTGCGTGTTCGCTTGCCCAGGTCCAAAGTACTGTTGTGATTTCCAGGTCGGTAACGGGCTCGGCACCGGAAGGACAAAACGATTTGGGATGTTTGTTTTTTTGGAAGGGAAAGTATCTGACACTACCTGCACGTGGTCATGATTTGCAGATGCATATTGCTGGAGTTGTGGACCTGCGAATCAGCAATGACTGCGTGTACAGATCAGCGGGAGAGGGGGTTAATAATTTCAAATCATGATAAGTTTACGTCTTTTGGTCGCTGGCCATGCCCCTGGACGAGAAAGCGCTGTGTGGATATGGTGCTTCGAGAAAGTTTCGACGGCGCGTGTAATGAGGCAATTCGTAGTTCAGAAAGAGCATGTATGATACATGTGCTGACTGAATTTGAAGATGGCATGGAGTGTAATTCTTGCTGGTGATGTTCTTATAGTGAGCGTACTGAATACTGGGAGCGTATTTGTTACTGAGAGTGTACTTGTTACCTGAAGTTCCTGAAGCTGTACTTGTTATAGGAGGGTGTGTTCTGCGGAGAGGATAATTATTACTAAGAGTGTACTCGTTCCTGTGGGCGCAAATGTCCATGAGGGAGCTTCAGGATTACGTGTATGCTTGTGCTTCAAAGCATCATGTCACTGAGGGTGAAAATGATCTGCTTGGGCAATGAATTGCAGGATATCAGGTGTTTCGTCATCGTACGGTGCTTGCTTGACGGTCTGACATCCGAGAGGGCAATATGTATCATAATCTAAATCATGTCATGTTGATCGAATCACGGCGAAGTGAGAAATGCTTGCCATCGATCGCTGCACTGTTTAAGGTTGTTCAAAAGGGTCAGGATGCAAGTTCCGTGCCACGAAAGAGATAGGAAGGGGGGAGAAAGGTCTACGAGGCAATTGCAGGTGTCAGTCTAGAACACGTTGCTCGGGATCCTGATGCTACGTTGCGAGGGAGGGCCTGCGTGGTGAATATGGTAATTTCCCCAGAAGCTCACAATTGCGATGAGCGAAGTGCATGGCCTGATGTTGTCTCGTCGTACAACACAAGAAGTTGGAATTTAACAAGGGTCATGATCGTCTTGCTCAAATTCGTATTGTTCTCGCTGTCCGGCTGAGCGATCTTCATGCTCGACTGTAAGATGACATTATGAAGGTCGAAGTCTGGTAATGATTGGTCCTTGAATTCTAAAGCGGTGAGCGAGCAAGTCTTAGACTGCTCGTGAGGCCATTACGAAGATGTGCGTGTAGACTTTTCGTGCAAACGTTACTAAGGCGAATGTACTGTATGTACAGAGACAGGACCGGTGAAGATGCGCACTGACATATAACTCCGCGTCAAGAACCGGAGTTAACGACTGTCAAGTTGCTCATGCATGTTGATAGCCGCTTGTGCTACATCTCCAGACGACCAGCATTGCAGGAAACGAGTAAGCACGTCCCCAACTTTGCCACTTTCCTGATGGTGTTACAGTAAGGAGCGCGTGGAGTACGTAGTGCGAACTGGTCCGTGGAGGTCCGCGTGGGTTGTGTGCAACGCTCCAAGTCGCGTTGGACGACGATCTGGACGCACAACGACGTTGATCTGCCTCGCAGCGTTGCTCAGCATGAGGAAGTTGGTGGCATGGAGGGAGGGAGTGTGGTCTTGTACCGTGTACCACCCTGTGTCTCATCGTTTAGCGCGGGTGTTCCGGTCACTCCCCGTGGTCATAATAGCAAGCGACCTCAGTGTTGCACAATGCCATCGGCAGGTGCAGAGGCTCCAGGCGTCTATGATCTGCGGGACATGTTCCCGGCGATGTTGTGCTACTGCACGGCATCCTCCGCGTGCGGCCTTCCCCGGTGTGGCTTCGACTCCACGTGCACGCAAGCAATACATCCGCGCAGACGCCGCCGATAGTCTGATTGACGCATTGTACGACTTTGACATGTTGTGAGATTTACTGATCACAAGCTGCGTGGCGTCCGTCAGTGGCTGATTGGTCGCTATGCTAGCCAAGAAGGACGTCAAGAGAATCGCGACAGCCTTAGGATCTTCTGCCGATGCAGCATCACGATGCCCAATGTGTGCGCGCTTCCAAAAAGGCGCTGTTTTGGACCGCAAACGGGTATATTTGGCATAAGATGTTCATCGCGGTCGTTGAGCTTTCAGCCGCGCTTTCCCTTGATCGAGGCTCGTCAGAACCTGTTGAAGCTCTCGGAGAAGATTCCATAGCCGCACAGCTGAACGACAGAGCAGATAACGACAGTGTACGCGAAGAAAGGTCAAGTGTGCTAATTTGACTAAGCTCGTCAATCCGGCTAATTGGAAGGAGGCACCTTCCGGATTCTTCTCCATCATAAGAATGCGACTTGAAAAGTACGAAGCACTCCGATTTGAGATGAGGATGGAATTTACTTACTATTCCACCTTATCCTTCACATGTCGTGAAATTGCGTGCATTTAAATGAAAACGTCGTTGGTGCGTAAAGGTCGAAGGCCCAAAGTCGACTTGCCTAGCAGCTGTTGTCCGTGTGGCAGCCATTGGGCCATGCCGTTCGCAAAAGCAATGTCGGGCACGATGATATTGTCGCGTGGAAGAGAAGGGGTTTGTGCAACATGAGCTGCGTTCTAAACGGAAGGCGGCGTGGGCGGGTTTCTAGCCCTGGCGGCAAGCCCGCACAGGCCGCTAAAATGGCGCTATTCGAGCTAGCGTGCTCGGTTAAGTGTTCGTCGTTCAAACTTCACCAATTGTCTGTCTACCACACTACAGCACATCTCAAACACATCCTGGGAGAACTCAGAGTCGTATGATGGAGGCGTCTTTTGCTTCGAAAGCGTAATGTTACGTCGAGGCTTCCGTGGAGCCATCATTTGCTGACAGCTCGTGCGCTTCTCGCCTTGACAGGGGCTCATTACATCTCTTCTGTATCTTCCAGCCTCGTTCGGCCGTTCCAGTGCGCAAATGGCTTGCATAACCACGAGGAGGCGTCCGCTTCCCTTTTCTTGCACACTGAGGCTCCTACCATGTGGCTAGCCGAGCCGAAACCGTACGCCTGGGCCCCGCCGATCTACTGGGAATCTTGGAGTATTTCACAATCAAGCCTATCTGGTGTGCTTAAAGACAGGAGTATCGCCAGCACCCTTGGAAGGCAGAATTCGTGCTACCGAACATCCACATACTTGCTTTTCCAAGCAATGCATGCTTGCTTCAGCCCCTAGCTGTTCTGTTCAGGCTAAGGCAAGGCGCGTCGAAAAAGTGGCCTGATGCACGATGAGCGAAGTCTTGCTAGTCGCTGCAAGTTCGCGTGCGGTACAGACTACCGAGCAGTATGGCCCTCGGATACGGTATGCATATGGCAAACCATGCTCAAAATTGGTGACAGCGTAAATTTTTCTATGCTCGGGTCGAGCCGAAGGGTCCTGAACAGGGATCGGCGGGAGCCCATGGCGCGATACATCGTACGACTCGCTACGCAGCAAACCTTGGACTCAGCTTCTACCGTTGTTGTAGCTTCGGGACTGTTACACACTCGTTTACTTCCCATGTCCCTGGGTGGATCATCATACGGTAGATGCACAAGCCGTCCGTCATCTCCGCAGGACGGTGAAGTTCGGGCATCGTTATTCTCAAGCACGCGCCTGAGATTGTCAAACGCACGAACAGCTTATACCGACCTGAGTGACTGTAGCGTGTCCCACGCAAGCGTATCGTCGCGCGGTCCTGCATACGAACGCCGCAATAACCTAGCTGCCGATTACGCCTCCAGAATCCCATACCTGGCTCTGGGTGTGGCACGAATATAGCAATTAGCACGGTCGATTCGAGCGATGCACATGGCAAAATCAATTCTAAGATATGCTCCACTGCTTGCTTCGGCGATGGCAGCAACGCCCAGTCACATTCAGCAATGGCTCCCTAGCATATGGTATTTGCTGCCCAATCGGCCTCCACTATCATGCTCACAGCGGGACATCACCCGGGCCGTCCTGACACTCAGACCGCGATATGGTTCTTGTGGCCAAATCACATTGCGGTTGTAGTGCAGTCGCCCACTTGCATACACTTTAAAGACACAATAGTACCATGCATCGTAGTCCAGGATTATCCCCACATCTTCGGATCTACCGCATATGTATTGCAAGTCGCTGCGCCCTTACACGTTCACTACCTCCTGAGCGAGACGTCAGACAACCTTCCGTATCTGGACAAGTTCTATACAAACTCCTTGAGTGTCTCCCACCAGAAAAGGGCCGATTTCTCGCCATCAGACTTCCAAAATTGTGCCCTAAGGGTTGCGCCGCATCTCTAGTTCGTTCAGCCACATCGCCAAGCGACCTTTTCCTGAACACCAAGCGACGAGTCAGCCATAATGACCGACCAAGAGCATATCTCGCCATTTTTTGGCTTGCCGTTGGAGCTTCGCGAACAAGTTTATAGAGACGTTCTTGCCTCTCCTTCGTCAGCGCCCGCTATACTGTCCACATGCCGCGAATTCAACACCGAGGCGCTCAAGTTCCTCTATCAGAGACCACTCCACTTCCGCAGTCAATGTCGTCTGCTAAAGTGGCTCCATTCTACGCCACACCACCTGCTCACGCAAGTGACGGACATCTCCCTCAGGATTCAAGATGTGGATTTGAAGTCAATACTCGTATCGGAGGACACAGTGGACAGTGCGAGAGATCCGAACCAACTGCAGACTTGGCAATTGTATCAAGCCGAACTCGACGAGCTGAGGCAGGCATTCTGCAAGCTACCGAGTATCAAGGCGTTCGGGATCCGCGCTTCTCCCAATCAGCAATCCTTCCTTTACAGGGACTTCATAACTGCAGTCTTAGACCTACTTGTCGCATCGTTTTCTGACCTCTTGGAAATGCGATTGGAAGGAGACCTGCACCATCAAGACATGACATTCTTGTCCCGATTGCAGTCTCTGAGCTCATTCACGTTTGACGGCTTCTCGGCGTCAACACCCACGGAGACTGCTAGCATCTTGGCTAGTCTCACAAGCCTCCGTTCCTTGTCCCTTACTTCGCAGTACGCCATTCTTACTCCCATTACACGCCGGCATAGTGCGTTTACGGCAAAACGACAATCTTTCACAGGGGAGGTCGCACGCACCATGAGTCGACTGGCCTCATTTTCCGTGACCGAGATGTTTCCGACCGCGACGCCGACACTATTCTTCACTTCAGAGATTTTGACATCGCTCCACGATCATAGTACTTTAAACAGCCTTTCAGTTCGTCTTTCCCACACGCCTGATACTGAGGCTTTGAAAGC
The DNA here is from genome assembly GCA_010015745.1 of Setomelanomma holmii. Classification (NCBI taxonomy): domain Eukaryota; kingdom Fungi; phylum Ascomycota; class Dothideomycetes; order Pleosporales; family Phaeosphaeriaceae; genus Setomelanomma; species Setomelanomma holmii. The sequence continues at coordinate 91,031 of ML978248.1, forward strand.
TTTGGAAAACTTCCTCGAGAGATCAAGAATAAAGCGACTGGAGCTCGATTGGCCCGACCTTCATCCTTTCGTGCTGGAAGAGTTCAAGCTACTCACAGACAACCTCAACTACCTCCGAGTACGAGCGAGAACCGAAGCATACGCATTCGACATTCTGTGGTCTATTGCTGAGACTCGCGGTGCTGGAGAACTGCAAGGACTGCGTAAAGTTGTGCTCATTCGCCCCTTCCTTACTCACGAGGGCGTGGCTAGCAAAGTGTGTGACAGGAAGGATAGCGGAACACAAGCATTCGACAGGTTGCTACACCAGGTAGGATGATTCCTATTGTTCCCACCGCGTCTTCGCTGCGCTTCCATTTTGGCCGCTATTGCAATTGTAAGCCCGAGCTGACAGCAACTTCTTAGTACAGCCCTGCTGCAGACGACGAAGACGCTCACAACATCTGCAGGGCCATGCGCAGGCTGCGCAGCCACGGTATTTATGCAGCTTGGTGCACGGAGGATAGTTGAAAGCGTGATAGATCGTCCTCGTCTGGGAGCCCGAGTAACCGTGGATACAATTGTGGGTGTACAAGCGGGACGGACTTGGTGGCAGCAATACGGAGTGGGCGGCGGCAGGCTTTATTGTCGTCCAGGCTTCGGAGTGCACATATTTGATACGTGAACGCTACGCACTTGACACAAGCGCAACGCTTCAATCTCTTTTTAATCATGTCGTGAGCAGAATTGGGTGTTGAAGTGCACTTCCTGATAAGGCTGCCTTGCAAAATAAGCTGCCACATTTGTAAGCGGCCCAAAGCGGCTAGACGATCTTAACCCGGCCAAGCACGCCCTTGAAACTGCGGTGCTGACTCTTGCCTTGCCTTATTCTGCTCACACGTAAAAGTTTGCATACTTGACTACTTTGGATTATGGCAAGCGTTGGTGTAGGCATGGAGAAGCGTGGGTCTGCAGCTACTGTGCGGGTGAGTGTGATGCGTGCCTTCCTTCACAAAACACGGAGATCCGTGCACTTGTAGCCAGTCGCGTCATCGTCGACGCAACAGCTCAACACACTTCTTTCACACTCGATTCAGTACCAGAATTGACGATCAAATAGGCATGCGATCTCTGCCGCAAACGGAAGCGTAGATGCTTGTGGAACTCCGGCCCAGCGGGCTGCACACCTTGTCAGAATCTGAAGGAAACATGCACCACCACCCACATTCGAAAACAACGAGCAAAACCACAAAGAGGGTAGGAAAAAGCCACGGAGCTTCATGACGAGTATAACTTACAGTGTCTTAGCAATCGTATCACCGAATATGAAGATCGCATTCAACAACTTGAGTCTCTGCTGCAGGAACGCAATGCAGCTCAACCTCAGATCGAGGGGCAGCCTTTCCCACCATCGGACTCTTTAATGCCTGCATCTGAATGGGTAGCGAATTTACGCAATGAGCTGCCTTCGATTCCACGACCGGAGATTCTTCCCTTTGACGACTTCAATCCCGAAAGCTATGCTACTGACCCTAGCTATGGCAACGCAGCCAGCTCAGCAGGCTTTGCAATATCCATAACTCCTGAGAACGTCGAAGTGACGGCGACCAACTTCACAGCGCCGCTAACGATAGACCATATAGAGCCATCTATCGAGTTTCAGCAGGATGCCGCCTTCCTGCAAAGTACAGAATTCGAGCCGGATCTTCTCCTCGAGGAAGATTCTTGGGTGCCGCCACCTCTACCCGCAGAACCAAAATGCGACTGGTATCTGCCACCACCTGAACTCGGCACGGCTTTACTCTCCGAGTATCTTGTTGATTTCAATACCGCCTACCCTCTGTACCAGCCCGACGTGATTGCTGAGCATCTTCGAGTATGCTATGCAGGACAATCCGATGGCTCGGCAGTTTCATGGGTCAGTGCCTATGTTGTATTTGGTATAGCACACATGCTACGAGCAATGAGTGCAGCCGCAACGAAGCAAGACAATGAATTGGCGAAATATTACCTCGCCCGAACTTATATCAGTCTAAGTAGCCTTCTTCTCTCGCCACCATCACTGGGCTTGGTTCAATGCCTCATTGGCGTCGCTATGCTCATTCGAAGTACTCCGTGTGGTCGAAATGTACCTGATGGACACTTCTTGTCAACATCATTACGGGTTGCGCAAAGTTTAGCTTACCAAGAGGATGGATCGAGCGCAGAGCGTGATCTCGAGCAAGAAAGTCGTGTTTTCTGGCTTGCATTCATCCACGATACGAACACCAGCATAGTCGCCAACTCGCCAACAACTCATCGTCGCGACGACATCGCTTTTCAAGCGCCTGAGGAGAACCTCGCAGACAGTCTAGGTGCCATCGTTGCTGCTGAGGGGCACTGGAAAGTCAATATCTTTTCTTTACGCGTCAATCTAGCTCTTGTACAGGCAGAAGCCATTGAGCAGGTTCTCTCCGTCAAGGCTCGCAACACCGCACCTATGGACGTTGATGCCGCGACCGCATTAGTCCTTGCTCGTCTGCAGGCATTCCATGACCACGAGCTCTTCAAGCTCAGCACCATGCAACTGTTTCAGCTATTATACCGTTCGGATATCGCTCACACAGTGGCTGTCGAGGCTTCATACTTCGCGACAGTCTATCGGTTGCACGCCTTCTTGGCACTGGATAAGAACCCCAGAATCAATCCCTTCTCGCTCGTTGGTCTGCGACGCATGTCAACATTGACGGAGCACAAGAGCTACCCAAAAGCGCATAGGCTGTTAAGTTTGCTTCCTATCGCGCCTCGCGGCGACGTAGGGCTATACTGGATGCAACACCAAACCTTCATCGCCGCTCTAGTGACAGTTCTTTCCTACCACCTCAACAATCCCGGCGTGCCAAGACCTTCCAAAGATGACCTAAAAGCGTACAATGAGCTTATCATGGATCTGGGGGAGTTGGTAGAGAAAAGTGCGAACATCAAGAACACGGACATTGCGCAAGCTCGCGAGCTGTGCATGAGCCTGATGCTGAGGTTTGAAACAAGCTTGCGTATACAGTGGTTGCAAAACATTGCACAACGCGACACTGAGATCACACCTGCGTCGCTGGAGACGTAAGCAGCGTCGTGTAGGATTTTCAAACACAAGAACACGCAGGTATTGCAACGGAATCTAAGTGTCCATGGAGGATCACGATTTGCGGCAGTCTAGCTTCAGATGGAACGGACCGACTTGTGGTAATCCACAACGGCATGATCGCAGAAACTGGGCATAGCGAAGCACAGAATCTCCGCTCATTCAATTGAAATGATAAAGATCTTCATATTTTGGCCATGGCAGTCAGTGCGAGGCTGTGGCGGAGGGTTCGATTGTAATGCTCTGATCTAATCTTATCAGACGTGCAATGCTTTCATCCGACAATGCCCGGAATATCCAAGCCGCCAAGCAAAGTCGGCTGCTTTCAAGACCGAGCAGCAGAGCCTTTGTCATCCCCGCCTACCAGTTCCGCCCACCAACCTGCTTTTTGCGGCGAACCCTGGATCTATTCACGGCGACGTATCGGGGCGGAGTAAGCGCGCCAAACGCGTTCTAGATGCAGATTGCGCTATACGAGATCCCTGCATAATGATGCTAGCTCATCTGTTCCTGCCATCGTGGCCGGCCACTTGTTGCAACCGAAACGGCGGATGGTGAGGTGTAGATTGCACGCTTCTGGACGAGACGTGGGGATTTGCGGAAATTCTTCCGACGCGCGCGATATGGATAGAAGAGTCTCCTAACATCTTCCTTTCTTCATCCTCTCCAAGTCTCACGCGAAGAACATACTGCATACCGCGCGAAGCCGCCCAAAGTCGCTCCCTCCAACACACTGCCGCCTTACCTTTGTGCGACCCCACCATAGCACCCTGAGGACAATTTGGAAAGCCATAAACTTCTTTGACTCGCTCGTGCAGCCAAGGGCACTGCACATAATCGCAACATGGCGACGACGCCAACTGAGCTTCCTTCCACGACCAGCACTTTCCCATCGCGCCAGAAGCCCATTCCATATTCGTTCGTTGATGGCAGGCGCACCCAACTGTCCTCGATCCTCCCTCCTCTAGTCTTCGGCACAGCGACCTTCAACATTCAGTACAATGACGATCCCTTCACCATGGACACCACCGGCTTGGTGACCTCGGCACTCACACATGGCATCCGCGCCTTTGACACCTCACCGTACTACGGCCCCTCCGAACAACTCCTTGGTGACGCGCTTGCGACTCCATTCGTGCGAGAGACATTCCCGCGCAACTCATACATGATCCTGACAAAGGTGGGGCGCATAGCGTCAGAGGAATTCGACTACAGCAAGGAGTGGGTGCGCCAGAGCATCAGGCGGAGTCTGGAGAGGTTGCAGACTGAGTATCTGGACATGGTATACTGCCACGACGTCGAGTTCGTGAGTCCAGCAGAGGTGCTTGAGGCGGTCAAGGAGCTGCGAAGGATCAGGGACGAGCATGGCACCATTCGGTATATTGGCATATCAGGATACCCCATCGACACCCTTGGCGACATGGCCGAGATGATATTCCGCGAAACTGGTGAGCCTCTCGATGCCGTGCAGTCATACGGCAACTTCACGCTCCAAAATCAGACGCTTGCTGGTCCTTGCGGCATTCAGCGACTCCGCAACGCCGGCGTAGATGTGGTACCGAATGCCTCCATCCTCGGTATGGGTCTCTTGCGCCGAGAAGGCGTTCCTCATGGCGCACTCGGCGATTGGCACCCTTCGCCTTCCGATCTCAGGGCTGCCATACGACGAGCCAGCGACTTTTGCGACGGCTACGGTGAACGTATCGAAGTTATTGCCATCCGTTTCGCGCTCGAGACATGGATATCCGCAGGTTCGATGTGCGGTTCGAAAGGTGATCCTGCGTCAGGAGTGCCATGGAAACACGAGTCGAACATCGATGTTGGTGGCTCAAAACTCGGCGTCAGCGTCATCGGTGTGTCGAAAGCATCTGAGCTCGAGAAGACGATGTTGGTCTGGCGATCAATACTCGACGGACTCGAGGGCGGCGAGAAAACTGCCGTGCAAGCAGGTCGGTGGTATCGCGCGTGGGAGTGGAGCAGGAACCGAAGGAAGGCTGTTCAAATCTTGGCGGATGGCGTCAGAGAAGAGCTGGGTGTATGGTTCGACTTTGCGTGGTCGAGCCCAGGCGAGGGATACGTCAACCAGCGCAAGAAGGATGCCAAAGTCGTGTATGACAACGATACCCCATGGCTTACACCAGCAGCGAGCCCCGCGGCGGTTCCGAGCAAGGGTGCGGCTGATCTCACAGAGGAGAAGATCCTGCCACTGCGATAGCAGACACTAATAGGGCAGGAGTTGAGAAGTATCTAGAGACGAAAGTTATGATTGCATAGAACGGGAAGATGATGGATGGTTAATACCTCTCCTAGAACGGAGAGCTGCGCATTGGCATGATGAGCCAGAAAACAAATTTCCACTTTTCATGCTGCATGACCAGCATCTTGTCAATCTTGTCAGTCCTACCTCAGCTCCAGCGGCACATCGCTGTCAGCTGATGCATTTCAACTTCCACATCGCCACTGGGAGACTACGTCAAGCGTTCTGCAAGTAAAAGACTCCATTAGTTTGCGCAACTCTTTCTTCCTTCACGAACTTGGTCATTGAGACCTTCTACCAAAGTACGGGCAGAGCAACGCTATGTCCTTTTCTCGCTGGTTCCAACATGGTAAACAAAGGCGCGCATGTCGCGGCGGACAACCACAACTCCCGAATCATCGCATATATGCTTTGGTGTACAAAAATTGGAGAGCAGATGGCTGATGATCGCTTCTGCTTTCTCTCAAAGTAGAAGAAAATGCGGTCATGTGGCTGTGCGCTTGGGGGACTCAAAGACAATATGGCGCCGGATTCATGACTCTGAGCACTGTGTATAAAACCTACTCTCAAGAGCTTCTGCGTTTGCTTCATCTCAGACAGGAATTTGGGCGCTTCCAAATGTTGCGACAATCGTGCGATGTGGAGTGCCTTTCCAAGAACGCAGGCAAAGACATTATGGTGCGAGAGCACTTGTAATGGAAACACCGTGGTTTCAACTCCAAGCGTGGTGGCACTGCGTATAAAGTCTCGTTGAACGAAGACGGCGCCTTCTGTCCTTCCTGACAACAGGGATTTCGAAATTCAAAACACCCTCAAAAAGCATAACTTGCGGAGTCAGGGTCCAAACATCTTTCACGCAAGCGCATATTTTGGTCCGTCCGGTCTTGTCTGGATTCAGCACTTCAAAGGTACGGACACTTCCGCAATGCTTTTGAGTTTGGCACTTGTGAATGCGACAAGCTTATAGGCAGCGAGTATATAACCTTCTCATTCTCTCACTTCTTCCTGACACCATGCATCAAATTTGAGCGGCTCCAAAATCGACTCCGCCACCCGGATGAGCCTGTCTCCTGGTCTCTTCAAAGTGCACACCAGCCTGCCGCATGTCATGGACCATTAATTATCAAGACTCAACCCGCAAGAAGAGCATGTGTGTCCTGCGAGAATTTTGCTTCACGGGACGGGCTATGTAGGCCGAAGATCTTCAAGGCCAGCACGCCCGAACTGCCGGCAACAAACGACTCGATCGATGTCGAATGGCCTCTCTGAGACGCAATATTCATAGCAGTCTTGAGGTGGGCTTTGATTTCCGACACAATCGAACGAGCGGGCGAATCAGAAAATGGGCCGATCCCAACCGATGTTGAGAGCCGCTTTCCAAAAGCTGAGAAGCATCAACCAGTGTTCTGTTCTTGACCCGTATTGATTGTCAAGTCGAAAGCCACATCGTCATGTTCTTGGGCTGTGGAAGTGGGTCATATTCGGGGCAAGAAGGCGTTGCGAAAACGAGTATAAATGTTCTCCATCCTCTTCTCTTATGACCACCATCAAACATAAGATACCAGCTGTCTATTATCCAAACACACTTCCTGTCAACGCGATATGCGCCTGTCTTCTGTCTCCCAAAAGACACATCATGTCCGTCCATGTTCGTTCAGCTGGTTTTCAGAAACAGTACTGGGATGACTACATGTCTCTTCGCTCGAAGTAATTCGAAGCAATCACCTGTGAGGGCCGGCGTTTAGTGCAGTGACCGAGGAAACATACTCTAGCACGTATGTGTGTCCAATTTGTGGCCGTCAAGTTGGTCGTTCGTGGCATTGTGATATAACCCTGCACCCACGATTCTTGAGCTGTTGTTCCTGCTGCACCGCGAAAGAATTGGAATTCAAAATGTTTGGAAAGTGATATTCCATGCTTCTTGAGCTTCGAACGTGCTGCAAAGGGTCGCGATGTGCTCCGAATGGCTCGTAAAGTTTGAAATCGAGCTCAACGATGTAATTTACTCTCCGTGCGAGGATAAGAGTATTCTTTTTTCATGATATTTCTGCGCCTCCTTCCAGTGAGGCTAAAGACAGGCCTGGAGCAAGAATGTAAGATTCAAGATTCGAGATTCGAGAGACCAATTTCTTCGTTCTGTATGTGCGAGTGCGTTGCTTTGGATCAACGAATGATGTGGACCATGGTTCGCATAATGATCTATAAAGCCAGACACCCGGGCGCACTTCTTCTTTCCTTTCATCAGTAGCGTACCTGAGTAGAACTAAATGCGCGATTCTGGTCATCAATGTGCTTTGGACCACTGAAAGCTTGGATGCATCTTCATGTTCCGGTCCTCTCGCCATGCACCATCAGATGGTATTCTCTGAATTTTTTCTCTGTGTCAACAGGGAAGAAACTTGTAGTATTAAGACTATGGGAGAGAGAAACTATATACGAAGGTGAGAAGGCCAAGGCGCTAGCCGCGGAGTCACGTGTGTGGGGATCTCACCACTGACACTCTGTAACAAGGGTCATGTTCCAAGGACATAAGTCGGGATTTGGTGCTTTCCCAAATTGCCGGCGCCGCTATCTCATGGTCCAGTGTGTTGGGCAGTGTCCAGCGAGAGTTCATGCAGATCTACGTGATCGACCGAAAGTTTCAAATGTATGTCCAAGTCTGAGCATCAATGCCCGTGAGGTTCAAGAATGGACATGTCATGCAGCATGTGCCACGAAACGGCAGTGTGCACACTTCGGGGATGAATACCAAATTAATCGATGCTTCGTCTCTCAGAGTCGTCCTTCTTCGGTGCTCGCGTTCTGAAGGTGTGTCAGGGCCGAATCATGTGCTTTCGTATCAGATCACAGAAATAGTGACGCTATGTTGTGTTTCGACCTTGACCACAGAGTCACAGTAGGCGTCAAAAGGATTCATCTGGTCGAAAATATGACTTTGGACAGATGTAAATTACGGGCTGGTGGTCGAAAGCAGTGCACGATGCCGAACAATGAGAGACAGTATCCGTCCACATGTATGCCTTTGAGCATGCAGATAAATGACTCAAGTCTGACGAGATGTATGAGGAGGGAGTGTCGGGCTTGCTTACAAGCAGTGAGCTTAGCGTCTTGGCACCGGTTATCTTGCATATGCACGACAAGGATTACATGTAACCTATTCCTCCACCACTCTTCTGCTGTACACTGTCTTCGAACCTCTACACGCCGTCTGCAACATGTCATACGAAGCTGCGACTCTCAAACACGAGAGCCCTCTTCCGCGGAAGGTTAAACGTCACACTAGCATGTGACGGCGGCATGTCGCGAAAAAGAAAAGAAGTCGCACATCTTCAGCACAGAGTCGGACGGAAGGTTCTCCCGCCCCGCTGTGATTATATTGGCAAGACGAGATCAGCAAAGTTGCGGCGCACAACACTGGTTGCGGATTACGGTCCGAGTGCCACGGTTTCACAGAGACTAAACACGGCAGACTTCCAGGCCGATCTTACCGCGATTGGATTGGCCACCAAAGCGACACCTCGAAGCGTCAGCCATTGTTGCTATCAAGGCGATGACATTCGCAAATCTCGCTTCTGCTGAGTGCATGACTACAACACATACCTTGATTTAGATTGGACGCCTCGCCTCGGTTGTCATTTTTTTGTGTAAGCAGTAGCCACGTTGAGATGTCAGGCTCTTGCCTAAATTGGCCACAAGCGTAAAACAACAATGCGATAGGCCTCCAACATTCTCAACCTCATAACCTATCGTCAGCTTACAGGCTTGGCCAATTACCCAGACGGGTTAGTACCGCCATCTCACGTAGGCTAGCGACTGCGTGCTGTTTCGGTCATGCTTATTGTTTATGTCATCTAGTGGATGACCATCTGCTGCTATCTGAAAGTACATCGTACCGCTTACAACCTCACCTTCCCTCCCTCTCCTTTGACTAGACACGACACGAAATTTCGATCTGATACTGCCCGAACATCGTCATGGAATTCCTAGGGCCGCTACGCGCGCTGGGCACGCCGACTTCGATCGCCATCACGGGAACACTCTTCTTCGCTGCATTTCTGTTCTACCGATGGCTTCTCCCAAAGCCCATTCCCGGAATACCATGTCGGTTACACTTCTTCCTGACTGCCTGCGACAGGAAGGCTGACTTTTGACAATCAACCAGACGATGCGTCAGCTACCAAATCTATCTTCGGCGACATCCCAAACATGTTGAAGCATCTAGAGAAGTCAAAAGAAGTCACCAACTGGATGAAAGACTTCAACACCCGTCACGATTCGCCTATCGTACAGATATTCCTCAGCATGTTCCAGAAACCGGTAGTGATGATTGACGATTACCGAGAGTCTCAGGTCAGCTCCCTTGACTTATGCTACTTCCTGGTACTGATACTGGCTAGGACATTCTCTTGCGTCGGACCAAGGAGTTCGACAAGCCAGACTTCATCAGTGACATCTTCTATGGCATCAACCCAGACTTTCACACGGTCCAAGCGACCAACGATACTTTCCGATCAAGTCGGAAACTGCTACAAGATCTAATGACTCCTACGTTTCTCAATGGTGTGGCTGCGCCATATTTACATGCCAGCTTCGTAGACCTGATGACACTATGGTCAGAGAAGAGCCGTTTGAGCGAGGGTCGACCGTTTTCGGTAAAGACGGACATTTACGAGACAGCACTTGACGCAATCTGGGCAGCCTTCTTCGGCGATGACGGTTCCGGGACCGTGACACGCAGCCAAATCGAGCATCTACGTTCACTGAAGAATGTTCCAATACCATCATCGAAAGAAGAGGCAGTCGAATTCAAGCATGTCGAAGGACCACCTGCATTCGAAGCGATCTTGAGACTCACTGATAGTATTGAACACTGCTCGAAGTCTCCGTTTCCTCGGTTGGCCGGTGTCGCGTTGCGCTACTTTCCCTCGATGCGCCGCCACGCTAAGGCCAAAGACCAAGCAATCGTGGAACAGATATCGAAAGCAGAGGCCAGGATTAACCAGGAGAAGGGCAACTCAAACAAGGTCACAAATGCACTCGACCTCATGCTCCGCCGCGAGAAGCAAATCGCACAAAAGCAAGGCCGCGCACCAAATTACTACTCCAAAGCCATCAAAGCAGAAGTAAGCCACTCCACATTCCTCCATACCAAGTCCAAACATCTCCTAACATCAACCCCCAGCTCTTCGGCCTCCTCATCGCCGGCCACGACACAACCTCCACCACCCTCCTCTGGTCCCTGAAATTCCTTGCCGCCCACCCGTCCATCCAAACCAAACTTCGCTCTGCCCTACACACTGGCTTCCCCCTCGCAAAATTCGAATCCCGTGTCCCAAACGCACACGAAATCGCCAGCACCCAGATCCACTACCTCGACGCCTGTATCGAAGAATTCCTACGCGTCGGCCAAACAGCGCCCATGGCATCTCGCACGACGACACAAGACGTCAAGGTGCTCGGGCATGTCGTGCCCAAGGGGACCATGGTTTTCATGATCGGGGGCGGCGCGGGTATACTCGACCCAGTGCGCCCGATCCCGGATTCGTTGCGTAGTCAACAATACTTGAATGCCAGCGGTGGGAAAACGCGCGACTGGTCCGCGTCATCCGTGTCCGAGTTTGAGCCTGAGCGCTGGCTCGTGAAAGACGCGCAGACGGGACAAGACGTGTTTGACGCACAAGCGGGGCCGCATATTCAATTCGGCGGTGGGCCGCGGGGGTGTTTTGGCAAGAGACTTGCGTATCTTGAGTTGAGGTTGGCGGTGGTGTTGAGCGTGTGGAGTTGGGTGTTTGACGGTATTAGTGAGGAGTTTGGGAGTTTTGAAGCCATGGAACAGTTGACGCATAGTCCGGTGCATTGTCATGTCAAGATTCGTCCTGCGGAGGTTAAGGTGGCAAGTTCTGTGGGATCGGGAATGAGAGTGGTGGGATGAGAAGTTTATGGTGGCTTTGGCGTTGGGTGTGGTGTCATGATTTGAAGGGAAAGGGTATCTCAAAGTACTTAGCGCCACGGGTGTGTTCACAGGCTTCACCAGAACGCTTTCCCGGTAAGTGCCGATGCGCAACATCTCACGGCTGCACATATGAACGTCTTCGCTTTGCTCATCTCCATCCCCTTCGCCCAAGTAACCTCCTCATGAACTTGCTGAAAGACATACGCCTCCTCAGTCTCGGCGGAGGCTGAGCCTCATATCTCCTCCTCTCAAGCGCCTCCAGCATCTCCACCTCGCGAATGACTTCCGGACTCCCATCTACAATCTGAGTCGCCGGGCCAGGATTCACGAGCGTTTCCTCCGACCACTGCACGCGATGCGTACCCAGCGCAGAGACGGTCGCGTAACGTGTGTCGCGATCGCGCGCGTGTCGGTGGGAGCTTTGAACGTCGGGTGTTAGTATATGCTCTATGGCATCAAGGGAGCTCGCAAGAACATAATGTATGCCAGGTGCTGTACGGATTCACAATATCGTGATTGTAAGGTCTTCATGGACTCAGAGTGTTTCGAGGAAGAGGGACGTACTCTTGACGCGGTCGTTCCTGGTGCATGTCTGTAGTGGCTGCCGATATGACCATACTGCGCACATGTGAGTAAAGTCACACGACGAATGAGGGAGGAATGTCCTCAAAGGTAGGTGCGACTTACGTGGGTCTTGCGTACATGGTGATGGTGAGTAGTGTATCGTGTCTGGCACCAGATGGATATTGGTGCGGCGTTGGTGTTTCGTGCCTGGCTTCCAATATCACTTCGGACGTTTGTTGTGTGACAACAGAAGTTTGCGAAGAAGAACAAGCTGTATTTCTACTTAGATACTCCTTGTTCGCGGCTTCGCACAAGAGCTATGCAGACCCCGATGTCTCGTTCCATGGTTCCTCTTCGCTAACCTCCTAAAACTACCTCAGATTTTACCCTGAACCACCTCAACGACTTCGCGTAAAATGACATCTGGTCACTTTTTCGACTCATCTAACTTTTTCGAAAATGCGGTTCAACAATTGGCGCTAGGTGGCAAGAAAGAACGCCGGTGCCCGACCCAAATTTGTACATTGAAGAAATTACACACGTGGAGATAGGTGCCTGGTTTAGCGACCGGATCGTTCCTTGGTGCGAGCTCTTCGCTCCTTTGCAACCTCTGTAATTTGGTTAGCTATACAATCCTCGAGGTGAACGAATTCTTCGCATGACTTACTCTCGTCATATAGAATGAACTCGTGGAGCGCGTTTCCACCCGGCACCATAGGCAGCACAGGCACCTTCTGGTCGGTCACGACCTCAAGCAGGGCAGGGCCCTCGGAGTTCAGGAGCCATTGGAGCTTCTCCTCCAGCTCGGCAGGCTTCACGCATCGCTGCGCTTGCACACCCATGGCGTCGCCAAGCTTGACGAAATCGGCATTCCGCTGATGTGTGTGCGAGAAGCGGTCCTCGTAGAACAAGGTCTGCCATTGTGTGACCATGCCCTGCTCCTCGTTGTTCAGAACGATAATCTTGACGCCAATGTTAAACTCGGCGGCGGTCGACAGCTCGGTGAGGGTCATGCTGAATGATGAGTCGCCATCGATATCGACGACGGTGCAGTCTGGTCGCGCTACCTTGGCGCCGATGGCGGCTGGGAGACCGTAACCCATGGTACCGAGACCACCGGAGGTGATCATGGTACGGGGATACCTCCATCTAAAGTGCTGGGCAGCCCACATTTGATGTTGACCGACACCAGTTGTGATGATAGTCTCGTCTTTGCGGTCCGCGGTCAGATTTGAGAGCGTCTCAATCACGGTCTGTGGCTTGATGAGTCCATTCTCGCCCTCCTTCTCGTAGGCCCATGGGAAGCGCTCTTTCCAGTCGTTGATCTGGGCGAACCACTCATTCCTCGCTTGAACAGTGTTGACAAGAGGGAGCATTTGCTTTAGGCTAGCACCAACGTCTCCCTCAACAGCCTCGGTCGCCTGGACGATCTTGTTGATGTTCTTGGGCATGATCTCGAAGTGAATAATGCCACCTCGGCCTTCAGCTGCCGCAGCCTTTGCTTCTGGTGCAAACTTGGCGATGGCTCCAGTGATACGATCATCGAAGCGCGCACCAAGGGCAATGATGAGATCGGCCTCCTGCATGGCCATGTTGGCATAGGCGGAGCCGTGCATGCCGAGCATGTGCAGAGACTTGGGGTCAAGCTCGTCGAAACCACCAAGCCCTTGGAGGGTGGTGGTCACGGGGATCTTGGCCTTGTCTGCAAGCTCCTTGAGCAGCTCGGTGCCGTTCGGTGTCTGAAGGATACCCTGACCAGCGTAGATGACAGGCTTCTTTGCGATGTTGACGAGATGAGCGGAGCGCTTGATCGAAGTCTCGAGCTGCTTCTTGCTTAGCTCCCTTGCGGCGAGGGTCGCTGCGCTCACGGAGGTCGGCAGAGAGCTGCTCATGGGAATGGCCCGTTGCAGGGTCCCAGCAGTGACATCCTTAGGCAGGTCGACAAGCACGGGTCCTGGACGGCCGCTTGTCGCAATCTCGAATGCCTCATTGATTCTGCGTGGCAATTCCGCAATGTTCTTGACCAATACATTCCACTTTGTGCATGCGCGCGTGATGCCAACGGTATCGGCCTCTTGAAACGCGTCCGAGCCAATTGCACTTGTGACGACCTGTCCGCAGAAAACAACCATTGGTGTACCGTCCATCAGAGCGTCCTGCATGGGTGTGACGACGTTGGTGGCGCCCGGGCCAGATGTGACAACGACAACGCCTGGCTTGCCGCTGGCGCGGGCGTAACCCTCAGCCATGTGGCCGGCGCCCTGCTCGTGTCGTGGCAGGATGAAGTCAAAGTGTTTTGACTGATAAATGGCATCGAAGACGGGGAGAATGGCACCGCCTGGGTAGCCGACTGAATCATGTGTTAGCGACTCATCATCAGAGGCGAAATTTGTGCTATGACAGCGTTGAAGAAATTCGAGTCGTACAAATGTGCTTGACGCCCTGGCGGAGCATCATCTCATGGAAGATCTCTCCTCCAGTCATGCCTACGAAAGAGTGGTCCATCTCGGGCGCGCGGTAGGGCTTCAATGGCTGGACATTGTAGTCTTCGCGGTTGAAGGCGGGCGCTGGCCGTGTGCGCGACTGCGTTTGTGTGGCCGCCGCAGCGGTGCTCTGTGTTCTCCGGACATCGTCCTTGACAACTTTGGCAGTGGTTGCCTGTGCGGGTCTCTTGAAGGGCGAGACGGCGGCTCGTTGCGCAGAAGTCGAAAAGCTGCGCGAGCCCTTTACAGATTGGATGGCTCGTGTGCGTGTGTGCTGCATGGTGGGAAAGTGCGTCCCGCAGGACTATTATACACGTTGGAGTGGAGAGGGTAGGACAGAAGAAGCAAATTGACGTGGGGAGGGGACAATAGGAAGTGGCAGGCGTCGCCTTTTCGTTATTTGCCTGTCCGAGGCGTCTAGCACACACAGTCACACTTCTCGAGCGCCTTCGCCAGTGGAGCGGACCGCGCTAGTGCTCGATGGGGTATAGTCAGTGTGGGGAAGCCCGACATCGGATGAAGCCGCCCATGACATGTGCCTGCGTCTGGCTGACAACTGCCCAGCGAACGATGCAAGTTCCACCAACGCATACCGAACGGTCACGGAGTCATGGCCGTGTTCCTGGATCTGGCGATGAACGACGTCGAGGTAGTACTTGCCATCGTCACTCTTCGTGTTCGTCAGGCTAAATGAAGCAGCACCACCCCTTACCAGGCAGTTGACGCGGGGTCCTCTGGACACGGATGTAGATGAGTAGGTCTCTATGCACCACTGGTAGAATGTCGCATTCGGCGAAGCATGGTTGTGTCACCAGCCTCGTGAAGTGATTCAAAGCATGGACAGTCTGTGTGAAGCACATTATGGCACTTCAAGACCACACATCTTGCATCATATAGTCTGACCTCTTTGCTCAGTCCGCTCTCCGCAAGCACATCTACAAATCCATCTCCCTCGATAACGACTCTTCCCTCACGTGCACGGTCCCCAGCACGTACACCGTCGCGTTCACGTCCGCTGTCACCACAAGATGGCACCTCGCGAGGTATAGACGACATGCCCTCCAAGGACTTCAGCTTCCTCCAAGATCCACAAGCGTATGTCTTCCGACCTAAAGCACATACTCATCTTCTCTCCATGTTCGTACTGACACTACTCACAGCTACCACATCCTCCCACCCCCAACAACCCCCTTTCAAACCGCACACAACCAACCCTCCCCTTCCACGCCCCTCAGCACCCTCCTCTACACCGGCCATTACCGCCTCGCCGCCCAATCCTCAGCCCGCAGCATCCTCACCGGCTCGCCCTTTGACCATTCCACGTTACTCCACCTGCTTCACACACGCCTGGCATGTCTCTGCCTCCTAAATTTCCACACACTCGCAGCCCAGGAATCCAAAGTCCTCGGCGATCTGAGTTCAGCATACTACCGGCACCCCCTTACCGGCGCACACCTCGTGCCGTGGGATTTGCGCGTGTTGTGTGTCCGCTTGTCCGCGCTGGGATATGGCGAGTGGAGGAAGGGTGTGATGGGGTATTTCGAGCTCGCACGAGAATGTCGCGAGATGCTTGTCAAATCATCCACACCAGACGTCGAAAAGCCGCTTTGGAGGAAACGCCTGCGAGAATGTGGAGTGCGCGTCGCATCTGTGTTGGTAGAAATGGGCGACTTGGAGGGCGCGGGACGACACTTGGGCACGTTGGGTGACGCTGAATCCCAAGACAATGAGGGTGGGAACGATGGGACTACTGAGCTCAGGATCATGGAAACCCTGGTCTGGCTGAGGGTAGGAGACATTGCGTCCGCGCGACGCTGTCTGGCACGCACCTCCTCCACCTCCCCGTCTCTGATAGCAGACACCCTCACCGCCCTCCTGCACCTCTCCAACTCCGACTTCCAGAGCGCAACATCCTCCTTCCGCACCCTGCATACCCAATACCCCACCAACGCCATGATCGCCCAGAACCTAGCCGTATGTCTCGTATACACGGGTGACATCGCCGAATCGCAAGAAATCCTGAGCAAGTTAGTCAATTCAAGCGCGCCATTCCACGCCATGATTTTCAATCTGAGCACCGTGTACGAGTTGTGCACGGAGCGCAATCGGGACAGGAAGGTCGAGTTGGCGGGGAAGTTGGCGAGTAGGAAGGATGGGCAGGGTGTAGGGTGGGAGGTTGGGGGTGGGGAGTTTAAGTTGCAGGCTGTGTAGGAAAAGTAAGATTGCGTGAATTATTACATCTATCACTCGTTACATTAAGTATCACATTGATCGTCCATGAAGCAACATCATGCTGTCTGTTTTGCGCTTTACGGTGACATGCAAGTTTCAGGGGCCTCACGCTGCATTTGTTCTTATTGGGAAATCGTCTCATGGCGTACGTCGCTCTACACATGTCGATTGTGCTTGTACTGTGCCCACGATATCCGACCATTGGCCTGCTGACATGATGCACAAGCCCAACCACGAAAGGGAAGCAAAGTTGCTCACAAGTACATGGTATCCAATTGTACCTTCATCCGCCCAGAATTTCCACCCATTCCCGATCCGTTCAAATGTGTGAAACGCCGGCCCAAAAAGGTGCCGTGTGGTATATTGGTCTTCCAGAGGGAATGCTCACTTACTCACTTACTCGCTCGCTTCAACATGCATCACCCAAATGCGCTCTGCAAACGTATTTCCCAGAGTCACAGCTCCTCGTCTTCTTCCATCTTGGTCTCGAGCGTCGGAATGTTGCCCTCTGAGTTTCCTCGCCCCTTTTGGGCGTCCATCAATGCTTGACCAAGGCTCTTGCGAACATTGTCGTCAAAGCCAGGTAAAGACGCGCGCTGCTTTTTGAACGGCGATGCGATGCTGGCCTCAGGAGCGGCTTCTGTTGCAGGTTTTGCTGCGGTGGTGGAGACAGAGGCGTCTGTGGTGGAGATGCCTGGCACTGGGGTACCAGATAGGGTTGACCCAGAAGCGTCGGATGCGGTGGGAGCGGAAGGCCGTCCAAGCGGTTCAGCAGAGTGTTGACGCTTCAGCTTGATCTTCCGCACACCTTCAGCAAGTTCACCTTGCTTGAGTGCATCTTCTGGCGATAACAGCCCCTTCCCGCTCTCGTCTTTTTCGTCGTCAACCTCTTCAGCCTTGATCTCGTCTTCGTCATCAGCGTCGCTATCCATGTCTTCCTCAGTCTTCACCTTCGATTTGGGCGATGTCTGCGAGCGATCGCGGTAGCCGCCGAAGTTCTTCGTGCCCGCTGCGGCATCCAATGGTTTCAGACTGCCGAAGTCGAGAGCACCGGATTTCCGCCGCGCGGCGGGCGAGACTACAGGTGTTTTGTCCGATTCGAGTATGCCCATTTTACGTAGTTGACCTAGTTTTTGTTAGTACCATTAAATCAATATCAGCGTACATTAACTTACGCTCTCCGCGGTACAAGAAGGTGAACACAGCGTATGGCTTGTCTGGAGGGTCTATGCCAGTGACAGTCTGAGTGCTGATAGACTTCGGGTCCAGTGTCTTGGGCTTCGCAAAGCTTGTGGTGTGGTCGATATCCTCCCCTTCACCTGTCCCGTTCTGCTCATCATCGTCGTGGGCATCGAATTGAGGGGAGTATTCGCCACGCTTGATCTCGCCAGACGCCAGTACGCGGAACAGTGCAACCTTGATCTGTCCAGCTGCTTCAGGTACCGGGCCCTCGTCGTCTGTGTCGTCCGAGTCGGTCGTGAAGAAGTCGTCGTTCCCTGACAACGACTCCACTGGGGCGTCCTTGTCCTCCCGGTACCGCAGCACGCCATTGCGTGGCTCTTTGCCCTCCTCGTCGTCGCTGCTGCCTTGTGCTTCTCTCCGCTTTCGCCTCTTCTTTTCTAACCGCTGCTTTCTCCGCTCGATCTTGGCTGCCACATCCTTATCTTTGCCCTCGAGATCCAGCCCATTGAGCCAGCGCTCCAGTCCCACCTCGCGGAAGAGAAACTCGCGCTCCGCGAGACCTCCGCCTTCCGAGTCTGGTACGCTGACCCACCGTGAGTTCACCCATGTCTCCTCACCGCGCCGCAGCAGAGTCGCGACTTCCTCTTTCGCCCTTCCGTCGAAGTAGATGTATGCAGCAATTGTCTCGTTTGGGGACGTCGTGAGGGACTTGTAGGGGGCTATGGTCGCAGCATATTTGCCCCGCTCGCCGGTGTAGCCTGGGAGACCGCCGACGACTTTTGCTTTCGGATTGGGGTCTTCTGGCGTGGGCTTGGGCGTCGAGTAGGGGACGTGCAAGCCAGGTGTGAGCAAGGTGATGGATATGGCAAAAGTAGACTGCTCTGGTTTGGTAGCCCCAGGGGGCACCTTTGCGGGCGGGACGGGTATGTACGACGTGATGCGGTGGAATTTGGACTGCTTCTGGATGGAGTACTCTGCCAGTGGACCGCTGGGCGTGTGTATCGAGACTGCCTACAGAGGAGAGCAGAAGTCAGCGCTGGTCTCACATGTTCCCAACACACAGAAGACTTACCAGTCCCAGAAAGCAAGGCATGATTGTGGAAGTGGGCTAGATCTGGCGCTACGGCGTCGAGATTCGGAGATGACGCGGAGTAGGAGCGCCCGCTTGGCGGCCCTGAGATAGATTGTCTCTGCTGTATGCCGCGAGCTACGACAAGGGAGGAAACTGCGCGGGTATACACTGAGGTGGGGGGTTAAAAGAAGTTGTGACTGCCGTCTGCTGTGGAGTTGCCGGAGCGGAGCGCAGCAGCTTGTGCCGATGATCGTAGCCTTGGGCCAATCGAAAGGAATCTGCCTGGACACGGGATCGCGCGACAAGCTGCGCTGGGCGAGCGCGTCAACACGACAAGCTACACGGGAGTCTATGCAATCCAAAGGCAGGGCAGGGCAGCGATGTTGTTGCTCTGCTCGACACGGCGCCTGCAATCGATGTTGTCAAGCGAGCTATCGAGTGCGGGGTTGTGATTGGACGAGGAACTAGCTGGGGCCTAACACTCGCGATTGTACCACAGCAGGAACAGTACTGTGTAATATGCATCAGCTCTTTGATCACGAGAAGGTGCATTGCCTAGACAAGACGTATGATCTTTGGGTATCATTTACTCTGTTTTACCACACCTGCTGCAACTTCGTCCATCATTTGGGATTGTAAGTTTTCAGAGCGACAACTATCTAGTACGAGACTAGTCAGACTGTTCACCGCCAGAAGGATCCTATTCTTCGTCCGACGCGAACATGTCTTCAGCCTTCGGTCGCAACCGCCGGGCTCGCGCTGCTGCTGTCTCTCCTGGTATCTCGTCTGGGACTGCTGCTTTCGCAGCTGCGAGACGCTCTTTGATCTCGAGTAACCGAGCATTTTGTGATTGAGGCTCCGACGCTGTTGCTGAAGGCGCTGAAGCTTCATTTGACGCATCTTCAACCTGAACATCTGGGGTCTGCTCGTCATCAACTTCCATATCCTCTTCGTCCTCCTTGACTGCATCTGCGTTCTTGGTAGCAACTACTTTCGAGGCTGCCTTGCGTTTCCGCCTTACTGCGGCCTTCCTTTCGAGCTCTTCTTGTTCTTTTTGCCTTTCACGAGCATTGAAGACTTCGTCCAGATGCTGAAGCGTAGCCTTTTCGAAGAATGATTCGTCTTCCCACACCTTCAGAATGACATTGACTTCGTCTCTGTAGCTCCTCTCAGTCATACGCCCCATCTCCAGTTGAGCAGGGAGCTGTTCGAGATGCTCGAAGATCTTGCGCTCTACAAACTGAGTTCCAATAGCTAAACGATATTTATAGGCCACACCAGACTCCTTTGACGTCGTGAAGAGTACATCGTGGACAATGCGCAGTGCATTCAGTGTAACCTGGCGGATGTCTGGTCGCCTAACGTCGTCCTTGCCCTCTAATTCCACAGGACGATTTCGAGGGTTAGCATCGGTGAGTTGGAAAGGCTTGACCACGTTATCGAGAAGAATGTCAACAACCTCATTCAGCCCGGACGCTGCGTGCTCTACTGCGAAGACCGAGACAGCGGCAATGTCGTCGATGACGATGCTTCCCGGGGGTAGGGATGTCAAGAGCCAGAGCAGCATCGCGCGAGATCGTGGACTCAATATGCCGTAGCCATTGTCGACGCGCCCAGGGTAGATGTCTCCTATCGGAAGAGGCTTGTGTTGCGGCTTCTGTTCTTCTTCGTCGCTGTCCGAATCGTCATCAGCCGGATCAAATGCGCCAAGGTTATCCGCGAATTCGTCAGCTAGTGGCTCGGTTGGTCCGTTCCACAGACCATAGTCCTCAAAGATCTCGGAGTTTGAAGTGTCGCAAACTACTTGGTGCAATCGCCATCGGTAGTAGCGGTTCAGTGGGTGCTTCTGGTCGTACAACCAGGCGAAGCGCTCTTCGTCCTGGACCTGAGGATCGTTCATAAGAGCAGCCTCGAATTCGACACCCCCAAGGATCACGCCCTCGATAGTCTGGTGTATGAGCCGCAGCATCGCCATGTCGGGCGGCAGGTTGGCAGTGACGATGAGCTGGTCGCGGTCTTCGCGCGGTCCATCTCTGTTTCCTCCTCCGAGATCTGGCGGCGGGGCATATCCCTTAGCTACCTCTGGAGCTTGCCATCTCGCACCAAAGGGTTCCTTGACCTGTGCTGTGTCTGCGGCCTTGCCTCCCAAATATCTGTCCAGATGAAGGTAGTATCCTCGTCCCAGATACTTCTTGTCATTCAGCTTCATCATTGCGTCGTCCAAGTCTCTCGCCACAGCAGATTTGTCAAAGACCACTTTCATGGTCGCGGAAGGCCGGCCCTTTGTCGCAGGACCTCCCGGCGGGATCTTCTCGACCTTGGTCACTTTGAGTGTTGGGAAATCTGCGAACAGTTCTTCGACTCGCTGAACATCGATCGTCGGAGGAAGATTCGTTGCCTTCGCCACAAGCGTTGTATACACATTATCGGCTTGTCTGGGACCATCGAGTGCGGCGGGCCCAGTAGGAGCTGCACCTCCGAATCGTGATTGCGTGGGTGGTGCGAGTCTACTGGGCGCATTGGGTCGTGAGAAGCCATCGAGCGGTTCAGACTCAAGTGTGCCAGGCCCGCTCTTCATAGATCGTTGTCTTCCAGTAAAGTGTCTCTTGCTTCCGGTAGGAACGAAGACATCTTCCTCCTCTCTGTGGTCTCTTTCAGACTCGCCCAAAATGCTGTTCTTGCCACTGTGTTCTTCCTCGAAGTCGGCCATAACCGTCTCGAGTGCCAGCTTCTCCTCCAAAGCCTTCGCCTCCTCCTCTGCCTTCGCCTTAGCATTCTGCTGCGGCTTACTGGCTTTTGACGCGCCGAGCGAGAACTTGAACGCCATCCTTGGAGCTAGAATGCGGTATCAAGATGATGTGATGGATTTGAAGCATGTAGTGTCGTACGGTGCGCTTTCACCTGACGCAGTCGATCGCGGTCATCGTAGAGTCATTTGTAGTCTCAGTATGTCGCCGCAGGAGTCGTGTCGGTGATTGGCGTGTAGGCGCGCTGGAGGTCGAGAAAGTTGACGGCTGACGTAGGGAAGCTCTGTGACATCCCGGCGCCGATCAATCATCTCGGTCACTAGCGTGTCCCGAGGTCATTTTCAACCACTCTCATCGCCTTGCAGTCGACTGGAGACACACTGCAGCCTGAAAACCGTACAAAGACTCCATCATGGCCTCTGCACAGGACATCCAGACTCTCTTGCGCTTTCTTTCACAAGATGCGAAGATACCACTTGCGCAAGCTCTCAGCAAAGTCAAAGATATGCAGGCTGCGAAACTGAACGCGTAAGCACGTGAACACGCATTTCTCGGCGAGACCTATTGATCAACGTCTACAGTATAGCCGACGTGGCTGGATCAAGCTTCGAAACGCTCCAGGGTATCTTTGGCGATGACAAAATAGCGCGACAAGTGCTGAATGCAGCGAAACGAGCGTCGAAGAAGCGCAAATCAGGCGACTCGACATCAGCTTCGCCACCCGCGCCGTCACTAAAGAAAGCAAAGCCGCTGTATGGCCAAGCCCTCAACCCTGCTGAATTTGAGGCATCGCTAGCGTTACCTGAAGCTGTACGCGATGGACAGATGCTCAAGTCAGCAGCTGTCTACACCAATAGAGCTCCCCTAGTGCTGGCATTCGCTGCCACCCTCCTAAAGTACACCATGCCAGATCAGCCAATTTCGAGCAGACTGAGTCTTGCACAAGCTGTGACTTCCATGAACAGTAAGAACAAAGCGATACATGTTGGTATAGAGTACGGTCAAGCAGCAGAAGACGAAGGTTGGGGCGAAGGCCAACCAATCGTACGGATCATGACTAGAGACGTTCGCGTCATGAAGAGATGGGGCTACGATTGGGAGGAGCCATCCACGCAAAGCACGTTGGTAGCTTCAACACAAGAGACACTGGCATCGTCCGAGGCGACGCTCAAGGAAGAGTCTGCTGCCAAGGAACCAGCGCTTTGGGGTATCGACCTCGAAGCGGTAAAGAAGGCTTCCACTTACAAGAACACTGGCACATATCAACCTGCTTCAAGCCAGCTCCCAATATACTCGGCTCAGTCAGCACGATCGTACCTTCTCAAGGCTTTCGAGACGCCAAAAGACGAGAAGCAAGCAGGCACAGCCAAAAAGCAGACAGCAGCTTTCTTGAGTGCCGAGAAAGAGCGCAACCTGGGTTTACTCTTGGGAGCACTGGAGCTGCTGTATGAGTCGTGGGTAAGTGTGCTAAGCAGGGAAGATATGGATAAACGAGCATGGAGCTGGTACATCCGTGTCCGGCCGGACGTAGCTCATGGAGCTGCGGGATGGGGTGGCAAGGGCAATGTTAAGCTTGCAGATATTCTTGAGCTGAGACGTCCCACTACAGACGTCAAGTGTGAACCTGAATGATTCTATGGCTTGGCCAACAGCGCTCAAACGCTCCCTTTTGGCCAGCTGGCATATTCCTGCAATGCCATAAGGGTCTTGGTCATCGTCACGTTCCTCTCAACACCCTTCTTGTTCTTGACACTAAACTCGCCAAACTTGAAGTCGTCCGGTGTGACATTTTGTCGAACAAGCAACACCGCATCCCACCCGGCCATCTTGGGCGCATCGTAGTCCTTCTCGACCTCATCACCCACGTACAACTTCTCGAAGTCGTCGACCGTCAGTCCTTCTTCATTCCCCTGGAGTCCGTCCGCGAGCATCGAGACGGCCGCATCAAAGACTCGCCGATCAGGCTTCTCGTGCCCGACGTCGTAGCTCAGCACCACAAAGTCGACATCATCCACGGGTGTCTTCTCACCATCAGACGAGACTTTCGTGAACGGGGAAGAGCCAAAACGTCGCTTGCTCACATTCAACCTAAAGGACTCCAATATGTGAGGGACGCGGTAGTCGGAATTACTTATGATGCCAACTACGGTTCTGTCGTAAGGCCACGACAGTGACCGCGTTCTTCCTGTGCTCTTTTTTCTTCTGAGCTCAGCGAAGAAATCGATGACGTCTGTATGCAAATGGTATCCTTCCTTAGTTGAAAATCTCTCCAGGAGGTCTGTGACAAGAGCTGGTGGGACTTCTTGGCCAGACTTGAGGAACGATGTGAAGGTATTACGGATTATCTGATTTCGTGTCAGTACCAAGACTCTTACCTAGATGCACACATATTCGACGAATTGGGTTTCATTCATTGCGTGCGCTTCCCAAGAGGCATACGCGACCAACTACTGGAGCATATGTGCCGCCAGAGAGCACTTACATTCTCCCACCACTTATGCGCCCCGAGCCCGGTGGCCTTGCCGTAGTTTGGGTTTCGTTTCGATTCATCTTTGAAAGCTTCCTTGAATCGCGCACCGACTTTGGCGATGTCTTCGTTGCTCGCGCCGATTGCTATCCCATGATGTACAGCAGCATTTGCATAAGCACGAGGTATAGGAGTACTCGGAGTGAACAGTGTCCCAAACGCGTCGAAGCAAAGTAGCAAGTTCTTCTTTGCACCTGACATCGTGTTCGAGGTGGAGTCGTAGGGCTGCTCGAAAGGGGTAGAGTCGCTTGGTCCATGCACAAGGGTCCGATGCGGCCACGACCACACCTCCGCGATCTTCACTCTGGACCTCCACATCCACCACTTCTCACAAACCTCACCCGCAGTCACTCATTTTCCGACTCTGTAGTACAACTCACATCATGGCGCCCACACCGAAAAAGGACAAATACTCTGTCCTCCTCCCAACCTACAATGAGCGCCGTAACCTCCCTATAATAACATGGCTGCTGAACAAGACCTTCACAGAGAAGTACGTCGCATTGACACCCCTTCGTAGCCAGCACTCAAAATACGCATACTAACATGACCTGCAGCAACCTCGACTGGGAACTCATCATTGTTGACGACGGCTCCCCCGACGGCACCCAAGAAGTCGCCGCACAGCTCCAAAAAGCCTACACCCCCTCACGCATCCAGATCCGCGCGCGCGCCGGCAAACTCGGGCTCGGCACCGCGTACGTGCACGGCCTGCAGTTCGCGACCGGAAACTTTGTCATCATCATGGACGCCGATTTCTCACACCACCCCAAGTTCATCGCAGACATGATTCGCGTGCAGAAGAGCGGCAACTACGACATCGTAACGGGTACGCGGTACGCGGGCAATGGCGGCGTGTACGGCTGGGATTTGAAGCGCAAGTTTGTGAGCCGCGGCGCGAATTTGTTTGCGGATACGGTGCTCAGGCCAGGCGTGAGTGATTTGACGGGTAGCTTTAGGCTGTATAAGAAGGAGGTGTTGCAGAAGGTTATTCGCCAGACGGAGAGCAAGGGGTACACGTTCCAGATGGAGATGATGGTAAGGGCGAAGGCGATGGGGTGCTCGGTCGCGGAGGTCCCGATCAGCTTTGTGGATAGGCTGTATGGGGAGAGCAAGTTGGGTGGGGATGAGATTGTGGAGTATGCAAAGGGGGTGTTGAATCTGTGGTTGAAGGTTTAGAGGTCTGGATGGGTGTGCGTGCATGGCGGCGTTGGGTGGTTATCAAGCTTTGGTGGTGGATTTGCGTGGGTTCAAGGGAAGGATGAGATGCGAGTGCAGGTTCTTGTGCATATGCGTCCACGATGACATAACTTTATTTAACTCATAATCTTCTAGTCTGCGGACAGGTCTCGATGCCTAGTGTGTCATAATACATATCTCATGTGCTCCGTCCTGCCCTGCCTACACATTTCTACACTGATCCCACTTCCCGTACAGCTTCCTCCTTATATTTTCCAAAGAACCCACTCCCGCCCACTCCTTCACTCCTCGGCGTTTCAAACCTCTCCTCACTCTCGCTCCCGCGCTCCTCGATCGTCTTGCCAACCGGATGACTTCTCAAAGCCACCTCTCTCGATGGCGAACTAGGCATTCCGCCTCCAGCACCGCCCAAATCCTCGCCCATACCGACACTGTCTTTCCGTGGCTGTGCTCGCATTGGTGACTGGTACGGTATGTCTGTGACAGGCAAATGTCCTGCTCCACCGCTCATCGATGTAGGACCTGGCGGCGAAGTGGATTGGTTATATGGAGTGGGTTGAGCTGGACTGGTAGTGGGTGTGAGGCTCGTTGTAGCTGCACGTGGTGTTTGAGAAACTCGACGTGATTGCCGATTCTTAAAAGAGAAGGGTCGGTGCTTTTGGCTGGGTGTCGTATGGGCCAGAGGATCGTATTCTGTTGCTCTGGGCGAGATGATGCGCATAGGACTGCTTTCTATATCTGCAGCATTCCCGGCATCATAGTTGCTCAGACCGGTTTCGGTGCGCTTTTGGCCGCCGAATAGGTTGGCGAAGCGTTTCCGCAATCCTGAAGATTGAGTGGGCGTACGGCTTGGCAAAAAAGTATTCGACTTGACAGGTTTGGGCTTCGATTCATTGGCGCCATCGAGCTGGAGCATACTGATTGTGTAGATCGTATGTTTCGTTGACGAGCGATCAATTGTGAAGCTGCGAGTTGGCAGTGGTGTCGGATCAGATTGTGCGTGGAAGCGGGACGGGACATGGAGCTGTTGGTGGTGGAAGTATGGCATGATGAAGCTCTTTCGTCTTTGCTCTTACTAGTACTATGCTCGTGCTTGCTGAAGGCATCTTGCCAGTGTTGAGCTGTTGCTTCCTTTTGTACATGTTTGATTCATGGTATTTGCTCGGCAGCAAGTCGTGCCTCCTACATCATCGCATGTGTCGGAAAGCACGCATCCGTGATACATAATCAACGAACATGTGCAAGGTGTTTCAGGCGTCACGTCAGGCCGAAGCATTGAGAGCTCCAGAACAAATGACGAAGGCACAGTTTATAAGTGGATCCAACTTCAGGCTAGACTCGATAAAGCTCAAGTTTGGCTAGTTCCCGTGCCGGAACGGGAGAGCACCATCCATGCATCTTGCAGACGTACAATCTCTTGCCACTGCCTGTCCCATTCCGACCCATTGTCTCTCGAAGCATTGATCGTATTCTCCTCACCTACACCGTTTCTGGGCGACCAAACGTTGCGCCCAACAATCGGAAATCTGGTTCACCCAGACTGCTCGGCGTGGCATTTCGCCAACCTCGGGAACTTCCCGACGTTGCGGGGCTGCTTCGTCCGAACCCGCAACACAGATACTAGAGGCTGCCGAGCACCCCATCGGAATGACAAGACCAGATTTCCCGTCTACGAACATGCACGGTATCAAGCTTGCAACTCTGGCCTCTGACCATGCCGTACCAAAGGAAACTTGAGTCATGTTTCAACTCCGCACATCGGCCAATCAGCAGCTGGTTCCGAAATGGGAGGATGCTCCACGCCAGGCACGACAAACTTCCGAGAGATCAGGTTTGCGCCTCTTTCGACACGAACTCTTTCGACACGAACTCTTTCGACACGAACTCTTTCGACAATCGCATGCATAATAGGCGATGGATCATGGGAGCAGTTGACTCAATGGTTGCTCGGCCATTTGCCCCACCCGTAGCCTCGCATGAAAGTCTCGAAGCAAGGAAGTGGTGAGCAGCGCGACATCAGCACCACACCCGTTGCGCAACAGATCATAATCTGAAACAAGCTTTTAATTGTGGTGAAGGTATCCAGCCCTTGCCCTACGAGATTTTCAATCAGCAGCCCCCAGGCTTTGTTGTGTTGTGGTTCTGGAAAGCTCACGCCTATTTCGAGCCTCCAAGCCCCACAAGAGAGTCACTGGGACAATCGCACCGCCTCCCACCATTTTGTGGTACGAAGAGTATTGAAAAATCTTGACATGCTGGTTGCGTGGTCCGATGCTGCTTCAAAAGGACTAAGCTGCAGACGCCCCCGTAAACATGTTATTGAGAGCGAGTGGGCGCATAGAAGAATCTCTCATGTCCAGCAAACACAGCTACGTGTACCCACTGATCATCCTCATCCCCCGTGATTCAGTGCCCACCAGTCCTATGCGATGAATACAGTGCTCAGCAACGGCATGGATATCGACTACCAGAGACGGACGGCACGTCCTAGACGCGGTCAGCAACTCGGCTTTTTTTTATTGCCTCGAGAGATTCGAGACATGATATACAAGTTATTTACGCGCACGATACATCATAATCACGTCAAGCATGGGCGCGACGCACGCGATTCCACCCCAAGGGGCGTCCCCTCCAATTACACGGCACTTACCGATGGTCATCCTACGACTCAATAAGCAGATCCATCATGAAGCCAAGAAGATTGTCCTGGAAACGGCGGAGAGACTCATTCTAAATCCGGGGCCACGCATGATTGTTCTCGATATAACCGTGTCCACGACGGACGTCGTATTTCTCGTCAATGCGATTGCACTAGAGCACCCATGCACTTAGTGTGAGTCAGGTTTCGTGTCCTTCATATGATCAGAAAGAAGTTCCTCGGCTGGGTCAGAAGGTTAATCAGCTTCGTAAAACCATTCGTGTCTGCCTGTCTACCTCCAGGCTTGTCCTACTTTACTCTTACGCAGATCCCTGCATATCTTAGAGAATTCTGTTACTCCCGAAACTTGAAGCTACGAGATACTTTGGAGATATGCCGGTTTCTCTATATTGAAAAGCTGGCTTTTGAGTTGCATGAGGCTCTCTGACCTAGCCGATGAATACTTGGCTGTCTTTATTGCTGACGAGACCACTGTCAGCATTTTCCCACCTCACTCTTGCATGGCTACCAGCACCGCAGCAAATTTGGAACGCTGCATTCTTCATCGGGGCAGACGTCTTACGAAAACCATCGCTTCATCCACCAGGCAGCGAAAAGTTTCATCCAGAGGGGTGTAACAAAAGGCGAGCTTGCAATGGTCCTATTTGAGCAGTACACTTCCGGTGCCTTGTGTGAGCTGTTCTTCGAGAGGAAGCTGGAACTAAAGAGGAGAAAATTTCGACGGATACTTCCGTATGCGAGTATCAAAGCCTTCAAGATCAACATGCGGTCCCTAGGCTTGCTCAAAGTGACAGCATACTCGATGTGGCGTCATGATCTGAATGCGATACCTGGACCTTGCACGGAAACTAGCTTTTCCGATCATCGACTCCAGCCAACGATAATGTTGGACCAGGAGACGTAGGCTGGGAGTGGCTCTCTTCTGAATGCATAAGGAGGCTCAGGACTGGGATCCTCGAAGCAGTCAAACACTTGCTATAAGACGCTCAAGCAGTTGTTTCGGCTTTTCGATATTCTCACTTCAATGATTCTACTTGGTGTGTCAGCCTTCAAGTGCCATCAATGATCTAGCTACATGCCAGACTGAGTGTCGAAGAGAGAGAGAGGACGATTGAAGACATTGCGAATTTGTACACAGATCATCTCATCCAAAAGGTTCATTCAAGGAGTGGAGTAGTTTGCAAGTATATCCTACAGTTTGACTCATCCGACTTGAACCCTGTCGCAACCTACTCGGCACCGCCGCAACAATGCCATGGAATTTCACTTCATCATAGCGATGCACATGCGCCAACTCGAGCCCCGCTCTGTTCAACAAATCTTCCCACTCTCCTAAGCTCCTTTCTGTACCACTGAGGCATGCCATCATTGATAGCACCATGCACGTGACCTGCCACGGAACCTTCGTATCGGGCAACACCACATCGTCGATAAAAATAAGCGACTCTGGACCCGTGGCAGGAATGATGTTCTTCAGGATGCGAACGCAATCCGCATCCGGCCAGTCATACATGATATGATGGAGGTAGTAGAACTTTGCACCATGAATCGGCTGCGGCGTGAAGAAATCGTACTCCTCAAACTCAATACCCTCGGGCTTGCTCGGTGGAAAATGTGCAAGCGTCGATGGGAGATCCTGGACAACGATCCAGCCCTGAAGGCTGGGGTATTCCTGCTTGAAAGCCACAGCATGCTGTCCAAAACCTCCACCAATATCGACTAAAATGGCAGATTCGGCAGTAGGCTTAAAGTCTCCAACTTCAAGCTCGACGGGATATGAAGATACCCAGCTCTGCACCGCATCAAGAACCATGACATGTCCGAGTGCTCTCATCTGCTCTGGGTCTTTCTTCAGGTATTCGAATGGCTCTAGCTTCGTGCCTAGCGCTTTCTGGAATGGCAGATCCTTATTGTCGGTCATATCTTCGTATCCATGCTCCTTCAAATACTCCGGCAAGACTTGAGCTACGGGGAAGTGGCATTTGGAGATATGTGGCGCGGCACCGGAGACGTGTGGGTTGGCGAATGTCTTGGTGATGCGATTTGCTTGGAACGTGTCCTGGGCGGTTTCTTGGATGAAGCCGAATGATGCCATGGAGCGGAGGAGATGCTTGAGTAAATCTGGCGCGGCTCTGGTCTTGGTAACGAAGTCAGAGTGCGTCACGGGCTTGTCTGAATCTGAGAGTGTGGTGAAGATGTTGAGGTCGAGGCCAATTTGGACAAGGGTCCATTTGAGAGGCTAGATATTGTCAGTCGTCGTTCTATGCAGATTGGTGATAAGACGGACGTACGCCCATTGCAAATCCGAACAATACCTCCCAATCAGTCCAGAGATCATGTTGCAAGTCGCGAAGCTGTTCCTGGATCTTGTGCCGCTCTTGGGCGTTTGCGCTGGAGTAGAGGTCTCGAATCTGTTTCGTTGCTGTATCCATAATGGTTTGATGTTGCTCGAAAGCGAGAAGTACTCGATTATTGGTGCACTTATGTTCGTTGTTCTTCCGCGGGTATTCCGTAGGGATTCCGTAGATGAGGATCGCCGTGGACAACTAGGCCGCGGATGAGTATGTCCGTGTATAACGAGGGTATCGACACCAAGAGATCTGGCCGACGTCTTTCTCCGGCTGTGATCACGAGTTCTGTTCAAATCTTGCTTGTGTCGTGATGCCTAAGTTCCTTCTTGGACCCATCCTTTATACTCCCCAGCACCGCCAGTGCGTGGCTGCCTGGCATAACGGGCTCGCTACACTGGCAACGGCATATGGAACATTTCGACCGAAAAAAGATGTCTTGACCGAGAAAAGCGGCATGCTTCTTGGGCAGAGGCCAGCTTTTGTAGCAAGGACCGATGTTGCCGTAGAATACCGAATTCGCCGCGAAAAGCCCGACTGGACCAAAGGATCAACTCATACTTGAACATATGAGCGTCAGACTCACACGAGCAGCAACAGCAAGAAGACAAGCGTAGAGGCTTTCTTCATCTTCACAGAATGAATTCAGTCGAGCAAGCATGACACGTCGTTCGCAGAGCGCGTCGAGATCGCGTTCTTAGTGCGGTAGAGGTTACCGGTATGTCATCGCTTCGCTTCTCGTCCAGGTTGTCACACTCCTTCATCCATCTTTCTCTCATACGTTGATGGGATACACGACATGTTCAATCTAAGTTACTCTTCTTATGTCCATATATGGTAATGAGCAATGTACTCCCACTGCAATATGCACGCGCGCACGTCCTTCTCGTACATCGGAAAACAACGTTATAGCATGCGACGCATCCATTCTGCGCAAGGCCCCACATCTGTGGAAGATGGAGCACATGAAGCCTCTCTTGCCATAAGCATCGGGCGTAATCGTTACGCGCAATGAGGAGTATTGCCAGCCAATGATGGCCTTGGCTCAGCTATGGGCTTCAGCTTTGCAGTAGGTGGATGCGACCGATTTCCAAGCTCTTGGACGCGCTCGATATTGGTCAGCCAAGAACAATCCCATGCACTGGGCCCAACAACACGATTCACTGTTTGGATCAATTCGACCCGCATACCGCGTACCTGGTCCTGCACTATTTTGGTCTTCGCCTTTGCTGACAGCCATATCGAAGTATAGCAAACTGCGTCTGTGGCGCAAACAAGGCCGTATAGCATCTTAGATCATGGCGCCTCGGGCGTAAGATTGACACGCCAATTTGTGTATGCCATGGAGAGTAATTGCGGACGCGTGGAGCAGCTCTTTCGTGGGCGACGCGGGCAATGAACTACAAGAAGCTGCGGCAGCCTGCTCAATGTAAGACATACACTGTTGAATCGTTCTTCTCCTATTCTCGGAAGATTGAGCTTGCGTAGTATAGTAATATGCGTCTCTCTCCAGTCATCGCCTTTCTTTTGGTTGCGCAGACAGCTCACGCTATCAAATTTCCCTATGCGAGCGTTCAATTACAACCGTGGGAAGTTTGGAACAACTCAGACGTGATCTTCGGCAATGGTCTAGTACGGCGAGACCTCCTTGTATGAGCTATTCGGGCTATGAAGGATGGCCCTCGTCTAGCAGGTGGGCTGTATTCAATACCACCCTTGGAGGTTCCTTGCTCCGCGGCATACCTCCAGCTGCCGCTTATTACGAAGATGAGTTCCAGGATGCAGCAAAATGCAACGATGCTCGCCGCGGTCAGAACAATGCAACTTTTGGAACTATCCCTGGCGGCCCAAAGCTCTTCCCGCGCTCGAACTTCGAGAACCCCAAGTCGACAAGTTTTCGTGCAACTATGGACTCTATCCGTGCTTTCGTTGAAGATGGTGGGTACAACTTCCACTCCGTCGACTTTGCACCCACATACGAAACAGCAGGCTATCCCGGCACGAGTTCTGCCGTCAATCCAGCTCTGCGCAATGCGGTCATGCACGCCACGGGATACGACAACACGCAGTACACTCCTGACCTCTTATACGAGGAGTGGAAAGCTTCTCACGCGCAACAGAATCTTCAATTATCCAGAAGTGGCGTGACGCGAGTCCTGGAAGTGGTGCGTACATGAACAAAGCGGATGTTGAAGAGCCAAATTCAAGTGGAGCTTTTACGGAGGCAATTATGATCGGCTTTTGCAGACCAAGAAGGCGAGAGATCCTTGGAGTGTGTTTTATGCTGTCACGATGGTGGGGAGCGATGATTGGTATGTCGAGGGTACGAGAGGGTTGCCGACACAGTAGGGGCGATTGTGTCGTGCCAAGCTAGAATGAGCAGAGTGGACACTACACCACTACTTTCTTGTTCTATTATCTCAATCCTACCCAACCTCCTAGTCTACTTCCCAGTTTACCTCCTAGTCCACTTCCCAGTCTACTTCCCAGTCCACTTCCCAATCGACGTCGCGATTATCACTCCTTCGTTCACCCCAATGCTCCTCTTCTTTGTTCACAACCAACAACGGCAACAGATCTTTGCCGCGTCAAGTACGGGCCCGACTCTCTGCACCCGCCGGTCAGACTCCACAAAATCGTGCTGCTGACATATGTATGGCTGAACATACACTTCGCAGGCAGCACATAGTCTGCCATACTGCTGCAGTGCTTCGATTGCCACATTGGCAAGTAGTGCCAAGACGTCCTCCACCAGCACATCACTCTCGTGCTCCACGACCAGACTGTGCGGCTCATCCCGCCCTGTGTTCTTCCAGTACTGCCGCGGTCGACAGAGCGTGGGCTTCTTCACCCCCGACACCGTGACCGACGATCGGAGCCAACTCGAGGTCCTGCACGTTCGTACCAGGTCTCTCATTTTAAAAACGGCCCGCCTAAGCGCAATATAGGCCCCATCTCCCTGGAACCACTACGAATTCCTGGTATCGATACTGCAACGGTACAGAGGGAGGGGAGGGACTGCGCTGAATTAACCATCCGAGGTGGGCGGAGCTACATATATAGACTGCCGCACATGAGCTATCCCAACTTGTACTAGAGTAGATCTGGGCAAGGCCCAAACCGTTACAGATACATACAATGGTCCGAGGATGGCTATGGGCACCAAAGGGTTACTGCTGGACTAGGCACAAACGACATGCTGTACTTTTCGTCAGCGAAATATCCTGTACGGAAGCGTTACAGACTCGAAATATGCTAGCCTAGATCCGCGCAGAAAACACGATCACAAGGCTTGATAAGCACAACCAGCACCACGCTCGTAGAACTGCGATCATCAGCATGGCGACTCTGGTCTGGAAGTCTCCGACGGCAATCGACGATGACGGCGCCTGCTGCGACGAGCATGACAGTGTGCGTGCCTCCTGTTCGCGGTCCGCGGCCACGGGCCGACATATTTTACTCGTGCACTATGCTTCGCGAGAGTGGCATCCTCGTCGGAGATTTGGTGATTCTCCTTGCTCGAGTGACCGTTGCAGTAGCGGCCGCGTTCGATAAGTTCCACGCCTCTAATGGTGGGCTGGTAGAGCGGATAGTCACTGATGATGAAGGGTTATTCGTAAACTATCGTGTGAGATCAGTATCCACCGATTCGCAAGGAATCTCGGCGCTCAACAGCGTAGGATGATGCCAGCGGTGGAGGCAGTAGAGGAGATCATGAGGCTTTCGAGTGTAGCTGAGGAATAAGGTTGGCAACGAATATCACGATTGCTCTTCAAGATAAACTACACACATATGGAACCTGAGAGTTCGACAACGAAATGCATTCCCCACATGTGTCCGTTCCACACGTAAGAAAACCTTCTACAACAACATCACCCGGTCCACGAAACAACAGCTACAGTACCTGCTTTCCAATCTTCAGAGCATCTTGAGATAATAGAGGCCTGGAACAGACGTCATACCCTTTCCCACCTGGTCCTCAGATTTAGTAACCACGACGGCATTCTTAGCTTGTGCAGCAATGGTCTTTGGATGAACCATCTGCCTGCCGGCACGCACAGCCTTGATACCTGATACGGCTGCGTCGACCTCATCACCGTCGTGCATGGTGGCGTCCTTCCTGACCGCTGGCTTCCTAGTAATCTTGGGCTTCTTACTCGGTTCCTGGCCATGCTCACTGATGCGCGATCGAATGGGTTTCTCGGGACGTGACAACGCGTCGTCCTTCAGCATTCTCGGAATTTTCTTTGGGGACGAAGCCTGGAGGTCCTCGTCTTCGGTTGACTGGGCACGCTTCTTGCTTTTGGTCTGCTCTGACTGTAGCGAGGCGATAGTTGGCTTTGGATGGTCCTGCTTGCTGTTGCGGCGTGCGGCGACACGCTCTGTCGCGCGGTTCAAGGGCCCTTCGTCATCGTCTTCGAGGCCGCCGTACGATGATGGCGACGTGGAAGACTTGGTGTTGCCGGTAGCATAGCCCGAGTCGCTATGCTGGCTGTTCCTGCTCTTGGGCTTCTTGACGGGTTTGGTTGTTGGTGATGTTTTCTTCTGTTTCTCGGCCTTCGCCTTGGCTGCCTCACGTGCTAGCCTGCTGGCCTTCGAGAGGGGCTTGACCTTAGCGCCTGCCTGTGACTCAGCTTGCCGCCGAGCAACCTCCTCAGCTCGAAGAAGGTCATTGTGCATTGAAACAGCGTTGCGAGCCATGGGCGTGGCGATTTCCGTCAGCAACGGGCCTTGCTCTTTGGAGACCCTGAGATCGATATCGATGTCCCATGCTTCAGCTTCCTCTAGAAGTTCTTTCACGCCCATGTGCTTGATCTCGGCCCAGCGCTCGCTGTATCTGCGATCGTTGACTGTCAAGATCTCGGCGAGGTAGGCTGGGTGGTCATACTCGTAGCTCAAGCGACGGATGCTGACTTCAGATAGGAGCTTTGGCTGAGTCCAATTGAGGTAGTTGGCTGGCTTGTCTAGCGGTCGCCGGTATGCAGGGATTGAGCGCGGACGATGAGCATCTTTACCACCTCGCTCCTCATGGACCCGCGGGCTCGTTCCGTGGAGTGCGGGCTCAGGTGAATAAGAAGTGACCCGGACGCTAGGGAGGCGTTGTAGCTTCCGTAGATCAGCGATGATGCCGTCAGTCGGATGAGGATCTTCGCGTCGTCGAAATGTGCCTAATTCGCGGGGTAAATGTTGCTGGGATTTGAGTGGGAAATCTGAGGGGCGGCGGTGATAAGATCGGTACCGTGTAGATGGTGAACGAGCTGGGCTGCGAGAGCGGTTACGAGAGCGGTCGCTGCCAGGCACGTATGATTCATAGGCTGGACGACGGGAGCGCTCATCTCGGCGTGGCGGGCGGCTCCAGTCGCGTCCAGGGATGTATGAGTCGTGAGGTCGTGGGAATGTGGGTGGGTTGCGAGAACTTTGCTTCTCTTCTTGGGCTGTCCCGTAGTTGAGGGGTGCGTCGTGCGCATGTGCCTCAGGGAAATTGCATCGACCAGAGTGAGGAGTGGAAGAAACAAGCGAACACTCGCCTTCAGAAGATGGTGAAGACATGTCGTCGGATTGCCGGTCAAGTCGTGGGATAAAGGGGCGAGAAGGTGTATAGGGGCCGATGTATCGCGACAACGCTGGCTCGGATCGGAAGTTGAGGGGCTTGAGAATCTTGAGGGGTTTGAGAATCGTGTGGGGTTTGAGATCACAGTGACAGAGGAGGCAGGTGATGTGGGTACAAGTAGTGTGCGAGCTTGCGGCTCGTGATCACTTCCCATAGTCTGCGAGTGAAAGCGACGAGTGAAAGGTGAAGGAAAGCGCTGGGTTACGATATACCGGTCGAGGTTCGGTGCGGCAAGGCTCGGAGCGGCCTGCTGCAGACGACTGCTGGAGTTTAAGCTCAGTAGCGCATGAGCTGGCCATCTTTGGTGACCAGGATGATCTTGTCGTCATTCTCGTTCTCTTCCGCCTGCTTGATCTTGAGGGCGTCTTCGCCTTGCACCTCCTTCTTGACCTGAATCTCTTCATCGAGAAGATGATGGACCGCATCAAGGTCATCTTGGAGCTCCTGGTACATGTCAAGAGTTTTGGATTCAAGCATCAGCTTAAGCCTCAGGTCCCAGTCGCTGTACACATTGTCTTCATTCGGGCCAAGAAAGCCCTGCACGCGAACGCAGTGCACAAGCTGCTCAGGCGTCAGGCCGTTCCAGTCTCCAGCCGCACCTAGCTTTTCTCCGATGTTGTTGTGGAACATGACCCTCTGCTCGGCTGAAGAGAGATCGTCGTGCCTGATACAAATAGCTTCAAGCGGGGCGTAGAGGGTCAGGGAGTCTAGCTGCGGCTGGAGACTGGCAAGAAGAGTGTCAATATCAAGGGTAACGTATTGGTGGAGAGTAGGGGAAGACATTGTAGCTAATATGAGAGTTGTGATGATGTGGAATTTGAAGCAGTTTTGCGTTGGGCTTGTGCGATGGGAGTTGAGTGGAGTTCAGGGAGGAAGGAAGGAAGGAAGGAAGGAAGGAAGGAAGGAAGGAAGGAAGGAAGGAAGGAAGAAGAGAACGAAAGCGCTTTTAAGCACTTTCTGAAAATACCGTAAACATATTTTGAGGAGTCTAGAGTCCCTTACCATGGTTTGCGGAAGGATTTGTATGTTTATGGACCGATTAGGCATGGCCGTCAAGCTGAACCATAGTTGCTCAATGAGTCTCACAGACTAAGACATAAAATCAGCAATTGAGAAAATAGGGATTAGCGTCGCATCGTGCTCGATCAAGTAGAGGCTTTATGTCCATGTCGCCCTGACGCAACACCCTGTATGGCCTCAGATACTTTTATCTGCAACGATTGCGAATGAGAAAATCTTCTGAAGACATCTAGGCTTCCATGAGATGGCAAAACCATGAGCGAGCGATGCGCGACGATTGAGCTGGGCAGGTACGTATTACCGCGATACCTGGAAGCGGGACTTCGTAGCAGAGGGAAGTTGGAGGAAGATGCCACTAAGCCACACGGCAGCACCAGGCCTCGCAATAATTCGTGCCCGATTGAGCGGAGGCTCTCTTTCCAAAACCCTCTGGCAACACCCTGCATGACCTCAGAGACTTTTGTCTGTGCAACTGCAATCAGCAAAGTCCTCTGCGGACATCCGGGCTTGTGTAAGCTGGTAGAACTATGAGTAGTCGAATTTCGCCATGGTGAACTGAGCGGGCACGAATTGCTGCAACACCTGGTGGCGTAGAGTTCAAAAGCCACTATGGCTGATACTGCGGCGATGTGGGGGGGGAGGGTTTCGATACCTTGTGCCCTCTCGATTCGCATACTTCAGAGACGCTGTAAGTCTCTCATGCTGCTGTGGAGGCCTGATTGTCCTCAGAATATATTGTGGTTGATGTTAGCCACGCACCAAAACATGTGAGTTTATACGAGATTCTGCAAGGCTCGTATGTTTCAGAGAGGCTCGAAATGAGGCACGAGTGATGCATTGTACGACGGGACAGCAGGACGATTGCGCTGGGGTCATGGAGAATCGTTGCTCTGAATCCCTCCCATGCAGCAATCTTTGACGACCAGGTTGTAAGATGAGTAGAGCCCTCCTCGTCTGCACCGCCACATAAACCTGGCAATCGAATGATACAGTACTGAGAAATCCATGGCGCAGGACGACTTTACGCCTACGTTAGTGTAAGGACCTCGAGATTGGACAATGAAGGAAGAGCGCTGGAGTCGGCTCGGACACGGCAGATCGCTCTGCATTCGAAAAAGCTTGCGCGCTCACGAAACAGCTATCAGTTGAAACATGAGAAGAGGCCAGCTTCGTGGGATGATGTCGATAGGATGTAATAAGGTTGTTGCGCCATCTGCTCGACTTCTCCATCGGAGCTCCTGGATCGGCGAAACACTTCCGCCGACTTGCCTCAAAGCAAGATGTTTGTCTTGTTTGCGTCAGCCACCGCCCAACTTTCTGGCCAGACAGCGCGATCGACGGGCCACAAGACACCACAGAAACTCAGACAAGATCCCCGAAATCAAGCTCTTTGCCTCTATACATATTACCGCCCCAAATCCTACCCCAACAACACGAACCAGCCTCCGAGGCGCATACGAGCAACCCGTGGTGTGAGCCGCTTCTATACTTCAATAGGCGCATACCGAGCAGAAATAGCACAACATGGGAGGATACCTGTCAAAATTCCAAAGCTTGATATGGGCGAAGAAAGAGACGCGGATACTGATCCTTGGACTGGTAGGAGCAGCGCGTGCGACTTAAGACTAGGAGCCAGACGCTGATGACAAATGTAGGATAATGCGGGCAAGACAACACTATTATACAGACTCAAGGTACGTCAAGCCTACATAGGGTTGCTAGGTCTCAAAAGGGACATGACCACGAGGAGCACGGCTAACACCAACCAGATTGGCGAGGTAGTCACAACAATACCCACAATAGGCTTCAATGTGGAATCCGTAACATACAAGAATCTCAATTTCAACGTCTGGGTAAGCAGCCTCACACCATACCCAGCGCTCTATCTCCACACCCTTGGCTCTTTGAAAAGCCCCTCTGCACAGCCACAACATACTAACGCCCCTACAGGACCTCGGCGGCCAAACCTCTATCCGCCCCTACTGGCGCTGCTACTACGCCAACACAGCCGCCGTAATCTTCGTCATCGACAGTACCGACATCGATCGCCTGTCCACCGCCGCCGAAGAGCTCAGCGCAATGCTTAACGAAGAAGAACTGCGCGACGCTGCGCTACTCGTGTTCGCCAACAAGCAGGACCAGCCTGGCGCAAAGGGCGCAGGCGAGATTAGCGAGGCGTTGAGGCTGGGAGAGCTGAAAGATCGGAACTGGAGTATTGTTGCGTGTAGTGCGGTTGATGGGAGGGGTGTGGATGAGGGCATGGATTGGCTTGTGCAGAATGTTGGGGATGATAAATAGGGGCGCAAGGGGTGTAGATGGAAAGAGAGGGGATATACCAGCATCGGAGTGGCGTTTGGGTGTTTTGTAGAGCTTAGGAGCGCTTGATTTTGGACGGGAATGCATCGGATCCGGTCGGACATGTTGAATACATGCGACGCTTTTCAATGACGCAGTACATTTGACTACACTTGTGAAGGTCCAGCTGATAACCTGGGCAACCTGAGAACCTCAGTCTGTCCTTGGATATTCGTCTGCGGTGTAGAAAACACAGAGAAATTCCCGGCTTCACACTAATCCCAGTCTGAGACATGCAAAGCCTGATAGACGCCTTAGAACGGCAAAGGGAAAACAGTGCGGATTCTACTTGCAGCGTAAAATGCTGTCAAGCGCATACGACCTCATCCTCAAGTAGTTTACAGACGGGTGCGGTCCCACTCCTGCCGTAACCGAGACTGCTCTTGTTACAGAAGTTCACATAGTGCTTTCAAGGGAAAGGCTCATCTCTTATGTTGTGTTCCAAAGATTCAACTTCTCCGTGCTCGTTGCATGTCCATTGTGCGCTGTAAAGATCCAAAAAGGATAGATCCTTCTTCGACAGGCTCACTCTTCGTCAATCAATCTACACAGCTCATTGAGCCTACAACAAGGCTCTGGGGCGATTAATATGAGTTTCCGCTTCTTGGGCCTTCATTGTGAAGATTTCAATATCTTGAGCATAGTGACGAACGCGAAGGATAGATCGTGGCTGCGGTTTTATGCCCCACACCATGATTGCGGTGGAAGCAGAATTCGATTGACCCTCTCGGAGGGAGACCGACTGACCAGCATAGCTTAGCTGATCTGTACTTGCTTTGTCACCACGATGCTGCTCGGTAGGTCTGCCCGCTGGTCGTGTGATAGTATGCTATCCTCGCTGCCTTGCGCTGCACCTAACTCTCTTCCCCTCGTGACTCGACCTGAGGGACGTGCCGATATCCTGACCGGAGGTCCACTCTTATAATCATTGCGCACGATGTCATTAGAGCCAGTCTGCTTCTGATACGCACCCTGGACTGGTCCGCTGCCGAGTCCTGTGCCCTTGCTCTGCCTTGTCATGCCTCGCGCAGTGTCGTAAAATCAGCTGAACAGTGGCTTCAGTGCAGGCAATGAGGCTGCGATGATGCCGAAGTCGAGCCCGAGGAAGTTCCAGATGGAGTATGCGTCTTTGATGTATGGTTCAAGATCGCGGAATTGGCTGGCATTGGTCTGCTTGATGATGCCGGAGATTGAGGCGAAGATGCCGAGCGATAGGACAGCGATGAGCGACATTCGGGATCGGAGATTCAATTGTAGTCTCCACACCAAGGGTACTGGTATGAGTGCTAGGATGAAGTCGGTGGTAATGTTAACAACTACAACAGTGTCAAATATGGACTTCAACGCGGTATAGAAGGTACTGCACGAACCTGCGTTGAATAGACCAACGGTGCTAAACTCCTTGCCACTGAAGCAAGTCGCGTTTCCTGTGCCGATTGGTGGTGGGCGAAGTCTGATATCCCAAGTTGCTGCTACGGGGAGACATTGGAAAATCTGGCAGGAGTGAGTATGTGCAAGTGACACGGATATATGTGACCGCATTATGGAAGACGGGGACGTGTCCAATAACCACTTACTGCGGATAAGTCAATTCTTGGTACGGTGAAAGGATAGGAACAGAACACTCACCAAGCGTACCCATGCATGCTATCGTAAAGGCTATCATGAATGCGAGCATACCCCACTAGAACCATATGTATCCTCTTCGCGTTACGAGCCGTAACAGAAAAAGCAGACAGAGATCTTGACCAGCGATATGCCAGTCATGATCGTGATTTAATGGATCTGCCGAGCTTTAAGGAGGGTACGATAATCGGTTGCGTTCGCCTGGAAAACAGCTACATGCTTTCCGACACCACAAGATGTCTCTATCATGTAGCATGTGAAGCACGCAGTGGCAAAGACCTCTTGAAAGTCAGATAGTCCTGCCAAGATGAAAGTACCGTTGCACTGACTATAGCAAGAAGTATCGTCCAGTCGTCCCGACCGAAAGCTCGTAGCATGATTACGCGGACATGGCCTCGCCAAGAACGACCAGAGCTGCGACGCTGAAGAACGGCAGGGTTTGGGCGAGCAACATCGGGGCATTTCTGTAAGCGACGATCTCCGGAGAGAGATCCGAGAGCTTCTTTGGAGGAGCCGCAGTACTGGACATGGCTTGGGTGTTCTAAGAGGTATGCGTCTCCGAGGCCTGTTAGTACTGCTTGTATCAAGGCTTGGATTTGAGGCTGTTCAAGCGCTGTAGGCATCACTGATGGATGTAGACATCCCCCTTATACGCTTGATCGATCAATTTCCGTCACGAGAAGATCGAAGTGTAACCGCCGCTCAAGGACGCTCCTGGAGACCAATGCGCCCTTGCGGCGTAGCTATGGCTTCAGGTTAATGGAATGCTGTGATAATACAGGGAATGGTTGGTACACTTGGCTCTGACTGGAAAGTTGCGTTTGTAGTGAAGTCTTGTGCCGATCACCTTTGATCCCCACGATCCTCGGTATTAAGAGGTACTCGCTCATGAGGACATTTCATCCGTGAGGTAAACCGGATAGTTCTCATTTAATGATCTCAGTAATACATGCAAGATGGTCTCAATGATATCGGTCCATTTTATTCCAGCGGATTGTGTGCCGCAATTCTACCATGCCAGGCCGAGCAGGCCGATGCTCGCTCGCAAGATCTGTTGGGCACAACTCCGAGTCGCGCAAGCACCGATCCATGGTATGGGAATCCAGGGATTGCGAAGAAGAGGTAGAGGGTGTGACGAACTGCAGCGCGCTTGCATAACACAGCTTCTTTTGCCTCTTAGCCACTTGAGGTTAGACGTCGCACGTGCTGCCGAGCCGCGCGTGGAAGGCGGGACGATACTTCCCCGTCCCTTCCTTGACGTCGTCTCTTCGAAGCACTATCGTCGCGAAGTCTTTTCTCCAGCGTCGTCTATCACCCTCAGTCCTCGTAGCTCTCTCCGTCGCCCAGTTATTGTCGCTCAACTGTGTGCGTATGAACCTTTGCAAGCAATATGCTGTGCAGGTCCCCTTTTGAGCGAGGCCCAGCCGGATGGCATCGCCTGCAGCCCGATGCAGTCGATTTTAACAGCCCATTAACGCGACTCCCGCAGGAGCGATATGTGCTGCCGACCCTAGTATAAAGTACAGGGTCTCTGATCCGCGATAGTAGGTGATATGGTTGCATCTCGAATCCTGATCCGGAAGCGTAGCCTGCGCCAATCTCGTCACGAAGTTCCGAAATCACAGTTGCGGCCACTCAAAGCATGTGTGCTATTCGATTAGAGCCTTCAACTGTACAGGAAGCTTTACTTACTTTCGCCGAGAGTGAGAATGCTAAATAAGAGGACCGATCTTGTGGCACAGAGTGTGTTCATTACGATATGTGCCAAGGTGGCACAGTTGCTTTAGCTTGCAAGATGATCTCGAGCTTACCACGCGGCAAATTTGTTGTGTACCTCCAGATCTCACTATTCCCGCCCGTTGGCTGCGTGGGTCAGGATGAAGCTGGGATTGTGCCTCGCTCTTACAGGCCCATTGATATACACTATCGGCGCAGACGGGACCAGAGTCCGACTCAGTAGCTTCCATGTGGGACGGCGATATTTCTCCGGCGTCGAGGCTCCTCGAGATCGTACCAGCTGCTTTCCACAAGGATACTTCTGCTTACACCGCTTGGACATGCGTGGTACATGCACGGCGCACTGATTACACCACGTTCTTCATGTGGGCTCTTGTGATGCCCGCTTAGCATATCATACTGCTTCCGCCTCGCTTCAAGTAGGTAGTACTCGTCGTGGAGAGCTGATCGAGCAGGTTGCGTATACGACAATACTAAACGACACTTGGTTTCAACATGAAGCTCCAAGTCTTGTTGTCCTTGAGCATAATTGGCGGCACAAGCGCCGCCAAATTCCTGGAGGTTGATTCCCTCGCGGCTCAAGGAATGGTCAACTTGGGTCTCCATGTGGCTCAGAATGGCTATCCCAGCCCAAAGACCTGCACTTTGAACAACGTTGCCATCCGTCGAGAATGGTTCGTGGTTCACTCGATCGTGCTAGTATGCTTCAATTGATACGCACGCAGGTCTACCTTGTCGAAGTCTGCAAAGCTCAACTACATCAACGCAGTCAACTGTCTCGCAAAGCTCCCCGCCAAAACGCCAGCATTGGTCGCGCCTGGCGCGAAGTCGAGATACGATGACCTCGTTGTTACCCATATCCAGCAGTCAAACAATATACACGGCACTGGCAGCTTTTTAAGCTGGCATCGATATTTTACGTGGACCTATGAGCAGATGCTTCGAAATGAATGTGGCTACAAGGACGACTTCCCGTACTACAACTGGGCGTGGTGGGCAGAAGACCCAAAGAGCTCACCACTCTTTGACGGAAGTGAGACGAGCATGTCTGGTGACGGCGCATACATTGCTGGAAGAAACTATTCTTGCTTTCCCTACGAGACGCCATGCTATATGAAACTGCAGCCTGGGAGTGGAGGCGGTTGTGTTACCTCAGGACCTTTCAAGGAGTGAGCTAAGCACAACATTCGGCCTACGGGAATACTGACAGCTACTTAGTTGGCAAGTCAACATGGGCCCTCTGCAATCCATGCTCAAAATCCCTGGTGGTCTTCCGCCAAATCCTCAAACGGACGGTCTCGGCTACAACCCTC
Source organism: Setomelanomma holmii (assembly GCA_010015745.1). Lineage (NCBI taxonomy): Eukaryota > Fungi > Ascomycota > Dothideomycetes > Pleosporales > Phaeosphaeriaceae > Setomelanomma > Setomelanomma holmii. Next base: position 135,014 of record ML978248.1, read on the forward strand.
GCTGCCTCCGACGCGATATCAGTCTTCAATCCTCAAATGAAACTCGCGATGAGATGGTCTCCGCACTTATAAAGAACTACCCTGAAATCGCTCGCTTCCAGCGTGTCTACCAAGGCGAATTCACCGATGGCAAGATGGGCGTACACACTGGAGGGCACTACACCATTGGAGGTGATGCCGGATCCGATTTCTACAATTCGCCAGCTGATCCTGCGTTCTTTCCGCATCACGGAATGATTGATCGCGTGTGGTGGACGTGGCAGAATTTGGAACTTAAGAACAGGCAAAATGCTCTTGCGGGTGGCACGATTATTGGTGGACTTGGACCGAATGCTACGCTGAACGATACGTTGACGATGGGGAGCTATGTTGGTGTGCCGAACATCACGATTGCGGATGCGATGAGTACGCTTGCGGGACCATTCTGTTATATATATGTGTAGCATACGCCTTGTGAGATTAGCAACATGATCATACTGGCACCACTCCGGCAGCCACACCTACTTCGGTACTTCCTCGACAGCTTCATATATATTGCCCATAAGGAAACGTGGGAGTGTTCCACTCGTCGCGAACGTTGGTAGTCGTCCATTCTCGGTCACTCAAACCTCCATCGAACCGGCACCGATGTTACTGAAATACTGTTACTGTTAACTGTTGGATGTGGGAGCACAGGGCAGGTATGAATGACGCAGAAGGTTGTTGTATTGAGAGAGCTACTGCAAGCGATTATATACACAACCAGATGAGTAAGCAGGTGACTAATAGAGTCACGTGAGATGCAGTTCACAGTGTACTGTGTGAACTGAGGTGCCAGGCTGACA